>PVKN010009139.1:0-24158 GCA_004027915.1 Capromys pilorides
AAGGGCCTCTATTTAATCCTTTGCTGCTTCTATCAGTGAGGACTATAGTTGAAAGATACAAAATATAAAAACTTAAACAAGAAAAAAGCTCCTTTTTGTCATCTGACCTACAGTAAGTGGGAAAAAAGAAAGAAATCCAAGGGAAAGCAGAGAGGCAGGTGCCTTTGCTTACACAAGGCGTGGCCCCTCTGGCTTTGGACTCTGCTCTCTGAAGATGTCCCTCTCTTCCTTGGATTCTCAAAGTGGCTGCTGTACTTCCCAGCATAAGGTTCATGTTCTAATCCAGATTTGCAGGTAGAACTCAGGGGCAAAATTTTCAAGCCAGTTTAGTCTGTCCTCTATTTGTCAAGAAAACAGTAACTTTTATGGTCATCTCATCAGTAGGTTTCTAAGTGCAGTACATCTCACTGGCTAAAACATCTTTGCGTAGCTATCATTTGCTGCACATGAGCCACTGTTTATTAGTCTCACATGTTCAAGGGCACAGCACATGACCCAACAATTCTCCAGTATCACTTTTTTTCTTGAATGCATTTAGTACAGGGCCTACAGGGTCTCACTACACAGATTGGACTCCTAGTGATCCTCCTATTTTCAGCCTCCCAAACGCTGGGATTACAGGTGCATGCCACCACACCCAGTCTCAGTCACTATTTCAGCATGTCGTGGTGGCAGGGCTGGCACAGCATGGCTGGGATCAAACCCTGGTCCTTTTGCCGGCCTAAGCAGGCACTTTAGTCCACTGAGCTATCTGGCCGGCTCTCCAGTACCACTTTTTAAGACTGTACAAAATGCTACTTTTTGTTCAAAACTTGTAGCTGCAGCTGGGTATGGTGGCCCATGCTACAAAAACCCAGCACTTTGGAGGCTAAGGCAGGAAGATCACCATGAGTTTGAGGCGAGCCTAGACTGCATAATGAGTGCAAAGCCAGCCTAAACTATACAGTGAGACCCACTCTCAAAAAGACAAACAAGCAAACAAACAAAATCTGTAGTTACACTTTTCGATTAATTTGGATTATACTATATGACAGAGCTAATTCTACAATCATTGAGAGCTTGACCACAAGCATTTTGATGTATTTGTCCTTGATAGGTGCTGACTAGAAAGAATATTTAAGCAGAAAATAAATTTATAAAAATCCAGTTTGTTCATATCTGGATTCAAACTGTGGCATAACTGCCTAGGAGCTGTGAAAATCTGAGCAAACTGTTTGATTTTTCTGGTCCCCTGTTTCTGTATTTGCAACATGCTATGATCCATTAGTTATCTATTTAGGCAAATGAAATCTCTCCAAAAAGTTTAAACAGCACCATTTTATTTTCTTACGATTCCATCAACTATTGACAGCTTGGCCTTAGATCCATGGGCCGGTTTGCTGCTGGTCATGTCTGGGGTGACTCATACATCTAGAGCAGAGTCTGAGCTGGCTGGTCCCAGATGGCTCATGCAGGTGTTCAGCCGCAGGTGTTCAGCATCCCAAGGCCCCACCTAATGGAGGAAGAGCTCCAAGCACTTGTGTCGCAAGGTCTCGAGTCCTAGCTCAGAATCACGAAGAGGAACGTCTACCACATTCCATTGTCCAAGCAAGTCATAAAGTCAGAGGAGATCCAACACCTGGAAGAGTAGACGTACCTCTTAATGAGGGGGGTGGTAACGTCATGTCACAAAGGGTTGTGTGTACCAGGACAGGGAGGAATTATTATAGTTATCTTGGCAAAAGCATCATCATGCTGCATGGTCTCTGATAAGGATGCGTAAAGTGCTTGGAACCCTGGCTGGCACACAGGAAATGCTCCATGTTTGTGACCCTTGACTATCATCACTACCACTGACATTGTTATTGTAGTAGTACTTCCCTTTCCCCAAAAAAACTCTTTAAAATAATTTTTAGGGCTGGCCGAATAGCTCAGCAGACTAAGCACCTGCTTAGGCAGACACAGGGACTGAGGCTCGATCCTTGGCGTGCAGTGCCAACCCCGCTCCCGGGGCACACTGAGACAGTGACTGGCACTGGGAGTCGTGGTGAGTGCCCGTTATCCCAGCGCTTGGGAGGCTGAAAACAGGAGATGACTACGAGTCTGATCTGTGTAGTGAGACCCTGTAGACCCTATACTAAATACATTTTAAAAATTATTAAAATTTTATTAGTATGCACTTGCAATTCCTGCAGTTTACAGTTATTTTGGGGAGTGATTTCCTATGCATATTATGGCCTTTTTTTAAAAAAAACTTTCCAGGGCTGGAGAGATAGCTCAGTAGAATAAAGCGCTTGCCTGGCAAGCACAGGGTCCTGAGTTCAATCCCAGGTCCCGAAAACAAAATCCTCTTTCCTTCCCCACTTCCCCATTCCCCACTCCTGTTCCCCTATCTCCTTTTCCACAGTTGATATTATTTGTCTCAGCCCACATTACAGTATACAGTGTCTGCAGTAACTGGGGTCACTGGTTTCTGGTACAGAGCTTGGCTTCATTCCTCTCATTTCCCCTTCTGCTGTTCCCCACCGCTTTCCTTTGCTCCCTTGGGCCACCTTCCTATTGCAAGAGATCTGTCCCCTTGTCCCTTTCTATCCCACCTTTATCATTTTCTTTGTGCTTTGCCTCACTCAAATGAGAGATGCCATACAGTAATTAAACTTGTGTTTCTGGTTTACTTCACTCAACATTTTTGTTTTCGGGTCTGCGGTGCCACCCCCCCCCCCAACCAGGGCATGATGAGAAGGCAATTGAGACTGGGTGTGGTAGCATGCGCCTGCTGTAATCCCAGCTCCTGGGAGGCTGTGAACAGGTGAATCACTATGAGTTCAATCTAGCAGTGAGACCCTGAACACCCTGTAGACCCTTCCCTAAAATACAAACAAAACAAAACAAACAACAAAAACATGTTTTCCATATACATCCATTTTCCTGCAAAGAGCTCAAATCTGTCATTCTTTATAGCTCAGTCATATTCAGTAATATAGAGCTACCACATTTCCTTATCCGATTAGCTGTTGACTGGTACCCAGGATGCTTCCAGGATTTAGCAACTGTGAATTGTGCTGCTGTAAAATTGGTACCCATGGTCATCCCAAAGTGACTTTTTTTTTTTTTTTTCATTTTATGTATTTGGCACGGGGCCTCACTACACAGCTCAAACTCATAGTGATTCTCCTGTTTTCAGCCTCCCCAGCGCTGGGATCTCAGGCATGTGCCAGCACGCCCTGACTCTGTTGCTGGCTCACCGTGGCCCAGGGGTGGGGCTGGTAGCATGTGGAACCAGGGTTTGATCCCTGGCCCCTGCATTTGCCAAAGCAGGCACTTAGCCTGCTGAGCTATCTTGCCAGAAACTGAAGTCACATATACACACATCATCCATATTTGTTTTTTTGTGGAACCCGGGATCAAACTCAGGACCTTGCACTTGCCAGGCAGGCACTTATGCCCCTGAGCTATCTCCCCAGCCCCAAATCATTCATATTTGTACTAAAACCTAGTTATATTTTGTATTATATTATAACTGTATTTGTATTACATTTTGTATTAAGAGCTAATTATATTTTGTTGTGTTATCCTGTATGCCTGGAAGCTTTGCTCTGTGTGTTTGGGCTCCACATTGGTTGGTATATACATGTTTCTGAAGGTCTGGGGTTCCCTGTGAGTTGTGCTTCCATGGCGCTCAGCTCCCCCATCCATCCTGTTTGGTACTTTATTCCTTGGCCTCCATACCCACTGGTGTCCACAAAGCCACCATGTTTTCTTTCAGTTTGCATTTTCTGGTTTTGCTTTGCTCAAGAATTAATCTTCAGCGGGGCTGTGGTGATGCATGCCTGTAATCCCAGCACTTGGGAGGCTGAGACAGGAAGATCGGTGTGAGTTTGAGACCAGCCTGGGCTACAAAAGTGAGCTCAAGGCCAGCCCTGAGTTGCATAGTGAGACCCTGTCTCAAAAAAAAAAAAAAAGAAAGAATTAATCTTCAACCTCTTTTTAAAAAATCTTAACCTAATATGGTGGTTGCGTGCCTGTAATTTCAGCACTCAGAAAGCAAAGGCAGGAGGATTGCTGTGAGTTCGAGGACAGCCTAGGCTACATAGTGAGTTCAAGACCAGCCTGAGTTACATAGTGAGGCCTTATCTCAAAAAATAAAAATAAAAGTCTTTATTTTACCCAGGCATGATGGTGTGTGCCTATAATTCCAGCACTCAGGAGGCCATTTGAGGCCAAACTGGATGACAACTTGGCCTGAGTTCCAAAATAAGACCCCGTCTCAAAAAAAAAAAAAAATCTTCATTTAAATGTTATCTCAGGTACATAGTGTCTATATTTACAACTGTTAGGAAATTCATGATCTATTATGAAAGAAGAAATATATATGTGCATATATTAGGCTTAATGTCTTGAACCTTATTTCTTTTTTTTTTTTTTTTTTAATTTTATTTATTTATTTGTTTGCTTGTTGTGTTTGTTTCTTTATTTATTCGTTTTGTGGCTGGCTCAGCCTGCCCTGGTGGTGGCGCTGGCGCAGCATGTGGTGCCGGGGATCGAACTGCAGTCCCCGCAGTTGCCTGAGCCCTCCTAAGCAGACGCTTTAGACCACTGAATCATCTCGCCGGCCCCTTGAACCTTATTTCATGTTTACTAATTTATTTACTTATTTTCTACCTTATGTTCACTAAATGATCATTAGTTTTCTCTTTTGTACTTATTGTCCTTGGCAGCTCTCAGCTCTTCATCATTCCTTCCTTTTAATTGAGAAATTCTGTGATGTTTTCACTTCCACTAACACTATTCCAGTAATGGATACCTTTCCTTTCCCATGATCACAACATATCTCTATGGACCATTCGACCTACAGCTGTGTAGCTGTGTAGCCCCACAGCTCCGCAGCTTCAAGTCACAGACATTACCTATGTCCCAGTCTCTGCGGGGCTGCAGCCAGGTGAGCAGCCTGGCTCTGCATCTCTCCCTAGCCTGTGGCCAAATGGGCCCGTAGGCTGCCGTCAGAGGCTAGGGCTAGAGGACCCATTTCCCAGCGCACTCGCATGGTTGTTGACAGAAAGCTTCAGCCCCATGTTCCCCATGGCTGTTCCCAGCACAGTTTTCCAGGATCAAGTGCTGAGACAGAGTGGAGGGGGAGTCTCTTGAATTTACACCTCAGTCTCAGCTATACCCCTTCACTGTGAGATTCTCTTGGTTAGAAGTGGGGCCCTGGGTCCGTACCACAACTCCTAGGAAGGAAAAATAAAAGTTAATCTCTTGAAGATTATTGAAGAATTTATGGATATATATATATATACACATACATACATATTAAATATATATACATATACATATACATATATATATATATATATATATATATATATATATATATATATATATATTTGTGTGTGACAGACAGAGCCTTGCTATGTAGACTCCAACTTGCAGCAATCCTCCTGCCTCAGCCACTTGGGTAAATGCTGGAATTACAGGCATAGGCTACCACACCTGACAATGTGGAAATATTTTTATTTTTAAACCATCATATAAGACCTGTTAATGTCAAACAACTGTACCTTCCTATCAAGATGATTTTCTTGGTTTTCACTAAGATGTGAACTGCCAAGTCCTCTTTCTTGTTCTTTCCCTTATCAAGCGCCGCTTGGAGTGCCACTTCCCATGTCATTCTGAAAAATCTCTCTGTGTGTCCGTCTCTCTCTCTCTCTCTCTCTCTCTCTCTCTCTCTCTCTCTCTCTCTCTCTGTAGAATTCAAGACCTTCACACTGAGCTATATCTCCAGCCCTTCAGTTTTTATTTTGAGACAGAATCTTGCTAAGCTGCTAAACAGCCCAGGCTGGGCTCGAGTTGGTAATCCTCCTGGCTAAGTCTCCCAGAGTGCTGGGATTACAGACATCACCTCCGTGTTCGGCTTTAGTTGATTTCTCTTCTTGTGCCCCAGTTCATCTGGTTTTGGCTATAACATCTTTTCACTATTTTCCTAATAGAGGATTAACTCCCCACCCCACCCCCCAAGAAAAAGACTTTGCACACATTGAAATCCCTGGGTACTGTCCTGATGCACAAATGTACTTAATTTGGAATAGAATAAAAATTCTTGGTCACTTGCCCTGTTCCTCAAGAGTCAGAAGTCACTGTTTTACTCACTGGCCTTCTGACTGCCAGGGCACCAATGAGAAAGCCAGCACTAACCTGACGGTTCCTTCCTTTGTAAGTGACTCTCCTTTTTGTCTAGAAGTTTATAATTCAGGAATTACACCAGGGTCTGTCTAAGTGTATGTCTTTTTTTAATTAACCCTTCCTGGGATGGTATCAGCCCTTTTAATCAAGGCTTTCATTGGCTCTGAAAATGCTCCTTAATTAATTGTGCAATTATTGTTTTTCCCTTATATATTTTTTCCTTTTCTTTTTCTGAAGCCCCTCCCCTTTGGATGTCAGATCCCTACAATTTGTCCTCCAAATCTCTTTCTGGTTCCGCACAGCTGTGAGGCTTTCCTCCACGTGAACTCCCAGGACACTGGCTTATTTCTCTCAGCAGAGATCACTCTCTTTCTGAATTCAGCAACTGACTTTTTTTTTTTTTTTTTTTTTTTTTAGCAACTGACTTTAAATTGAGCAAATGTTTTGTTTATATCCCAACTGTCTCCCTCAGCCCCTACCACTACTAGCTCATCTCCTTGTAAATTCTTTTTTAACTTTATTTATTGATGTTATGGCTGGCTCAGCCTGCCCTGGGGGTGGGGCTGGGGCAGCATGTGGTACTGGGGATGGAACCGTGGTCCCTGCGTTTGACTAAGCAAGCACTTTAGACTGCTGAGCCATCTCACCAGCCTTTCTTCTTGTAAATTCTTCTGATGTTTTTTGACTCAAGTTCTCTTCCTAGGCAGCATGTACAGTCTTGGCTTCTCATCTTGGAATTCTTGCCTTGGGCTTCTGGGTTCCCTCAGATGGGGTGTGTGTTTCCACTCAGGGGTTCCATGACACTCAAGTGGGCTAGGCTGCTGGCCCAGCCAGCACTGCAGCCATAATGGGTGGGCAGCAACCTGACTGGGACATTGCTTCCCTCGGCACAGTGCGGGTAGGGGTCTTCCAGGCCACGAGGGCACCAGGTTTTCTAAGACCATCTATGGTACATGCACTGCCAAATTCCTGTTCCAGGGCTGAGGGGCCCAGGAGCAGGAAGAGTGGAAGTCCGCTGGGGTGGCAGGACATCTGGGTGAGCCTGCTGCTTCTCCAGCACTCTGCAAGATGGAGGGCACCTCGAGGAGAGAGGACTGCACCCTGCATTTGGATGCACACCCAGGAGGAGCGTGGAGGTGCTGCAGAAGTCAGAGGAGTACTAGACAGCCAGTGACGCAATCACTGGCCTGTTGTCTCACTGTGTCATCCACAGTGTTGGCCTCCAACTTGTGCGCCTCAGGCTTACAGACGTGCACAACCACCCCCAGCTTCTGAAGCAGTCCTACCTGTATCTCTCAGGTTGTGCATGGCACCCTCTCCTAGTATTCGGAATGTATTTATCTGTCGCTACAGAATGATTTCTCTCTTCCAAAACTCACGTTGCAGCTTCATTGCACACTACAGCAGTGTTAGGATGAGGGGCCTAGAGGAAAGTGTGGGTCCTGGGGCACAGCCCTGGGGACCAGGGAGGACACCTTACAGTGGGGGCTTCTGTGCAGGCGGCCTGCCCTAGGCTCTCCCCCGTGGCCACCCCACACTCAACAGCACCAGGCTCCCACCAGGAGCCAACCAGATACGATTGAACCAGATGCTATTTTTTCTTCAGAAATTTCTTCAATTCAGGTATTCTGTTACAGTGACAAAAAAAGAGACTAGTGCACCTCTGTATGTGTCCGTGAAGGCACTAACTATATTTCCTGAGTCCGAGCACCTAGTTCATTGCCTGAGACATTGCACTGGCCTATAAGTGAGTGAATAAATCTGCATTCTAACAGCCATAAACCTACAGAACCAGAGGCCCTTCATGCCCACTTTAAAAATAACACCCATACACACACTTTCCACATGGAGGAACAGGGATATCCATACCCTTGAATCCAGGCCTAGAGGCTGCCGGGAAGTCCATCTTTGCTTGTCTCATTTTGGTCCCTTTTATGATCTTTATAAGCCTGTGCCTGTGTGAGGAGGGGTGAGACAGAGGGTTGTGGCACAGGGTAGCCATGCGGTCATCACACACCAGTCCCCTCTTTCAACTCTCTTTTATAAGCTAAGCATGGTTGCGCGTGCCTGTAAGCCTAGCACTCTAGGAGACTGAGGCAGGAGGATCACAGCAATGCGGCAGCAACTTGTCTCAGAGTGAAAAATTTAAAAAGGGCCCAAGAAGTAGTGGGAAGGCTCTGGGTTCAATCCCCAGAACCTCACAAACATTTTCCTTTAACTATTTTATGTCAATATTTCATGAAAGGGCTTGCATATAAACGGAATGTTGGTGACCGAGTGTGGTGACACACACCTGTAGTCCCATTACTCAGGAGGCTGAGGCACGAGGATCACCATGAGTTTGAGACCAGCCTGGACTACATAGTGAGTTCAAAGCCAGCCTGAAGTACAAAGCAAGCCCCTGTCAGCGAGAGAAAGGGGGGGAGAGAGAGAGAGAGAGAGAGAGACAGAGAGAGAGACAGAGAGACAGAGAGACAGAGAGACACAAAGAGAGACAGAGAAAGAGAGAAAGAAGGAAAGAAAGAAAGAAAGAAAGAAAGAAAGAAAGAAAGAAAGAAAGAAAGAAAAAGAAAACAAGGAGAGAAATGGAAGAAAAAGTAGGATATATATATTATGGACCAGTACAAAATCCCTATGGTGTTACTGGTAGATATTTAAAACGTACCTGAAAAAACGCTAATGAAAGAAGCAGAATGTGGGCAAAACTAATCTATTCAGCAAATATCTGCCATCTGCCACAGGCCAGCAACGGTTCCGTCGTCCACTGTGGAGTCATTCTGCGAACAGCCCAAGGGTCCTTACCCTTGAGGGGTTTCCCTCCAGCGGGGTGCGGGAGGCGTTCTGCCGTGATGGCGGCCAGTAACTTCACCTACACAGCAGAAGGTGCTCCCCTTCCGATGAGGGTTGGGAGCTAATTCCTCCCCGCTGGAAGCTGACCCTAGAATGCCACAGAGGTGAGGCGTCCTGTTCCGGGGCTAGTCCTTGGGAAGCTAGTGGGCAGCTTTTGAGTTGAAGCTCTGAGGAGCTGGTGTCACGGTGTAAACCCAGATCCGCCTGGCCAGAGAGAGGCCGAGGGTGAGGGTGCGCGCTGATCCGGATGCGACAGCTTCGCCGGGTGGGGAACCCCGCAGGTGAGAAAGGTGACACCATACACTTCTGGGTGTGACGAGGTGGGTGGCGAAGGCCTGGCTTCCCCGGTCTCTCCTTTTCTAGCCTAAGAAGCATCACTCTGGCGGGCACTTCTTTTTCTTTTGTTGTTGTTGTTGTTAGCTTTTTAAGAAACTTTATCAGTACATTTTAGATATACTTAATGGTAAATTCGCCATAAGGAATTGTATCTGCACGTGACATATCTGGCTGCTTCTTTTTTTCCCCATTCTCCTCTCCTCCCTTGGGTCCCTCTTCCCTCCATTTACGAAAGCTTTGATTTTATGTTTCCTCTTCCCTTCTCTTTTGTCTTGTGCCTCCCTTCCTTTCCCTCTCCCTCCTCCCTTGTTCCCTTTCCCATGTGAACGTTTTCTTCCTATTTCCCAATATCTACTAAATACATTGGGCCTTATTTACACTCTCAGTTTCTCACACCAGAGAAGCAATGTCGCATTTAAAACATGTGTGCCTGACTGGTTTCATTTAAGAGTGTGGACTCAGGCTGGCAAGACAGCTCAGTGGACTAAGCACCTGCTTAGGCAAGCATAAGGACGGGAGTTCGGATCCCCAGCACCAGCCTCATCCGAGGGCGTGCTGAGCTAGCCACTGAGACTGGGTGTAGGGGTGCAGGCCTATGATCCTAGAGCTGGGGAGGCTGAAAACAGGAACTGTGTAGTGAGACCTTGTACCAAACACAAGTCAAAAAAAGAGTATGGTCTCGAAGTGTACCTGTTTAGCTAGAAGCGTCTCCAGCTTCACCTTCTTTGTGGCAGCGTAGTACTCTGTTGTATGGAAACTCCATCTTCTTTGTCCACTCACCAGCTGATAGGCACTTGGGCTGTTTCCAAGATTAAGTTGTTACCAAAAGGCTGTTATAAACATGGATGTGCATACGTCACTTGTGGGCGTGATGCTTTTAACTCTTTCAGGAAGATACCAAGAAGGGGGATAGCTGTATCAAATAGAACCTCTAGCTTTTTCTGAGGACTCTCCACCCTGATTTCCAGTATCTGCACCAGTCTACAGTCCCAGCAGAGAGGGTTCTGTTTTCCCCAGAGCCCTGCAGGCATTTATTTTTTATTTTTTGGTCTTTTTGAGACAGTGTCTCACTATGCAGTTCAGGCTGGCCTTGGGCTCACTTTTATAGCCCAGGCTGGTCTAGAACTCGCACTGATTCTCCAGCCTCAGCCTGGAATTACAGGCATGCGCCACCACACCCGGCCCTGCAGGCATTTATTATTCATTGATTTCTTTCTTTCTTTCTTTCTTTCTTTTTTTTTTTTTGTGGGACCAGAGTTCGAACTCATGACCTTGCACTTGCCAGGTAGGCACTTGTGCCACGGAGCTATCTCTCCAGCCCCTTCCCCTTTCTTTCGAAAGTTTTTTTTTTTTTTTTTTTTTTTTGGCTGGCTGAGGCTGCCTTAAGGGCAGGTCTCATGTTCCACGTGGGGTTGGGGAATTGAACCACGGTCCCCAGCACCTGAGAGACTTTGCCGAATCATGTGCTTTAACCAACTGAGCTACCTGGCAAGTCCTCACTGATTTCTTGATGACAGCCCTTCCTTCCAAGGTGAGATGGCATCTCATGGTTGTTCTAATTTGCGTATCTCAAATGACCAGTGATGTTGAACATTTTTATATATTTATTTGCATTTCTACCTCACCTGAGAAGTGTGCATTCATCTCAGATGCCCACTTTTGGATTGGATCTTTAAATTTGGAGGGTCTCATTTTTTGAGTTCTTTCTATTCTGTAGCTATTTGTCCTTTGTCTGAGGAACGGTTTCTGCCCTGCACTTCTATCATGATATCTCTGCCCTGAAGCCAACCAACTGCAGACTGGATCCCCCAACACCATGAGCCCAGTTCAACTGATGCACCTGGCCAGCCCCCAGCCACTCCAGCCCCTCAGCTGAGGTAACTGACATGAGGAAGGTTGTCCTGGTTTCTACCTAGATGCCCCCAAAGCCTCATGCCCTCTGAGGTGGGGCTCCTGGAAGGGGACATCAGAGGTGATACAGCCGACTTGCTAGGAGGCGAGGCAGGCTGCTGGGTGCGGCCTGGAATGGTGGCTCTCCCTCCAGTGCCTGCCTGGCTGCCCTGAGCTGAGCTGCTGCTCACCAGGCCCCTGTGCCATGGTGTCCTGCCTCAGAGCCAGCTGACTACAGACTAAAACATGAGCCCAAATAACCTTCTCCTCCTTTATTTCGACATGGCAGGAATTTTGTCCCAGCAACGACCACAAAAAAGTGACCAAGACAGAGGCTACCTTGGTATTCAAGCTTCGGTCAAGCCCCAAGGTGAATGTAGCCATTGGATCCATCCCAGCTGATGTCACATGAAACAGGACTGCCCAGCGAATCCAAATCACCCACACAGTCATTAGTTTATGGGGTAGTTGTAGCAACAGATAAACAAAACATTCGAGGGGAGTCAGACGATAAACAGTAAGCATAATAACTAAGATTTACTACTGATCATGTGATTTATTGTCTACCAGCAACCCCAATTCTATGGCTTTCGTTTCACAATACTATTCCCTTCTCCCGAGAGTAACCATCCCCACAGGCCTCCCTCTTTGGAGGGTGGTCAGATGCTTGCATGATACCCCAAGGGTGCAGACCCCAGAGCTGCCCTAAGTCTCCATATGCCTGTCTGGTACAGAGGCAGCGCATTCCCAGGGCACTAGGCTGGCTCTGTCAGACATCCGCCATAGGCTCCGTCGGTGTGCACTGCCTAGACAGAGGCCTGTCCCTCCAGGGAAGGAGTCAGGAGTCAGGTGCTGGTAAGGCAGCGCTGCTGCTCCTACAGGGTGGAAAGCAGGACGTGCCCGGGCTCCTGCCCTGCTGGGCCGGCCTCACCTCTAGTCCCACCCAGAAAGGCACCCTCAGCAGGGAAAGTCTCCAGAGTCAGGGAGACCCCCAGCTGGCGCGGTACTGTGGTACCTACTTCCACTTCCGTTTACACTCACATCCGCTCACACTCCCCAAGGAACAAGCACAGTGCCCCTGCTTGGGGAGCCAGCCCCCCACCACACACACACTACCCATCCGACTCTCCCCACCCCCACCTGGCACGCTCTTCAGCCTGCCCATGGGCACCTTCCAAGCGTGGCACGGTGATGGGTTCTCGAATGGGTACAAACCAAGTCCATCCCACTAAGATATCTTTCTGTAAGGCTCCACTTAAACCTGGAGCTGCCGGAGCTGTAACAAGAGGCAAGTTTGCTGGACAATGAAAACAGCCTAGCAAAAGCAGGGCCAAACTAGGGATGGGTGCAGTGGGGGAGGGGAGAGTGAGACACTCTCTGAGCTCCTGGTCCAGGGCTCCAGAGCATGCTGGTCTCAGCAGGAAATGAGAGGTGTCAAGGAGACTTTTTGTTTGTTTGCCTCCTTTCATTTTGTAGGGCCAAGGACATATTCCAGGAAACTAAACATAATTTCCTGGCAGGTATTTGAGCTACTAGCAGGTATTATTTACAGTTAAATAAATACAAGTAATTTTATCTGTATATAAGCTACAAAACCCTAATTGGTGAGAGGTGATCAAGCCTCTTTTAGTTGTAACTGATTTCAAATGTTTTAAACACACGGGACACAATTGACCTGCCTGTCCCACTGCAAAAAGACTGGGGTAGTTTTTCTGTCTTTAGGATCAGCTGGGTGCAGGATGGGGCTGCTTCAGGCTTTCTCTTTTTCTCTTTGCAAGTCAGATGCACTCTACTGTGGGTTGGCTTTCTGTGGATGGCAGGGAACATGGCCTCCGGAAGTCCTGCTTTACTTCCTCACAGGCAGGGAGAACAAGAGCATTTGCCCCTCTGGCTCCAGTTACCAAAAAACTGGAGAAGGATTCTGATTGGCCCAGATTGGGTCACATGCCCACTTGTGGCCATGTCCAGGATTTGTTATCACAAGCAGGAAGATTGGTATAGCTGTGGCCTTTCGGGAGCCCAGCAGCCAGTCTTAATTATGTCTACTTGGGGAGGGGAGGAGAGGGGAGGAAGAAAGGGGCGAACTCTGTGGGTAGCCGTGGGGGAACTCTGTCCACTGCAACCAGCTTGATAGCTAATCAAGCAATAGTGCCCTGGACGTGGGACGCCCCGAGTCTCAGAATGGGCCCCAAAGTGAGCGTCCCTCCTGCCAGGCTGAAGGACTGACAATGTTGTTAGGTGGATGGAGAATGGGGAGCAGGCAGAGAGGGCTGGCTTGCCTTTGAATTATGCAGAGTGGTGTGTCGTGGTGGCTTTGATGGTGTTTAATTAAATATTTGGCACATTTAATTAATTAAATATTTAAACGTTAAATACAGAATCAGATGTGACTTAGTGGACATTATATCTCAATAGCCATTAGTCATTCAGCAGCCCTTGGAGTGGAGTCCCTGCAGCCCCAGCCTCCCTCCCCTGTATGAAGGACTCCAGGAGACACTTGGGGAACGTGATTAATTAATTACCGATTGAGCCCGGCTCAGGGTTGGCTGTTGCACAATACCCTGTGTCGCTCAGGACCGAGCCTCTTCTGCGGGGTTCCAGCACTGGCTGGCGAGGACGTGGAGAGAGAGGGTGGACCCCCACACCTACACCTGCCCCCTCCTCTGCCCGAAAGCCGCAGACACTCAACTGTAACCCTCACAGACCGCTTTTTCGCTTCCACGCCGCGTCTGTTCCCTTTGACGGCCATCTACCCGGAAGGGTGTATGCTCGATGACTGCCACCGAGACGTAGATGTGCCTCCACGTGGGGGAGCTGCCCTCTCCAGGTGGCCCAGTATGACGTGTGGTGACCCTCAGGCCCCTCTTTCTTTAGAGCAGAGAGCCCCCTCAGAGACTTCTCCTCGCTGAACCACGGGAGTTGCGTGGGAGGGGTTCTTGACAGAGTCTTTTCTGGCCCCCATCAGGCACCCAAGGGGCTAGGGGATGTGCAGTGCCCCACCCCCTCGCCCACGCGCTGTGGGATGCAGGATGTGCGAGGACCTAGTTGGGGGAAAATGACAAGACACGTCAGGCAGCCAGCCATCTTTCCAAAGGCAGGAAAGATTCCGCCCTCAAGAAAAGTCCAGACCACTCAGGCAGCCCTGGGCCTGCTGTCTCCGCCAGGCCAAGTGTCATCCTGACTGACCAGCCCTCTCACCATCCTCAGATAGGCCACAGTCTAGTCACAACAGCCTCCATAAGTTCTTTTTCTTTTCTTTTTTTCTCTGCTCTGTGTATGTGTGTGTGTGTGTGTGTGTGTGTGTGTGTGTGTGTGTGTGTGTGACAGAGTTTCACTATGCAGTTCAAGCTTGCCTTCAGCTCACTTTGTAGCCCAGGCTGGTCTCAAACTCACAATGATCCTCCTGCCTCAGCCTCCCGGGTGCTGGGATTACAGGGGTGCATCACCACGCTCGGCAAGGTCCCCCCCCCCGCCCAATAAGTTCTACCAGCCTGGGTGATCTGGATCTTAACATGTTCTGTTTGCTTTCCTGAAAGCCTTTCATGTTGTTCAGATCTCACTTCAGATGTCAGCTCCTTCACGAAGCCCCCTGCCTTCTTAGCGCGGAACCACGGATGGAGGGCCAGACCGGCAATTGTTTACGCAGCTGCGCCATCCAGCTCCCAGGCGCTTCTAGGGCCTGCTAGCCCGAGCTTCCCTAGGAACCTAAGGCCTGGGGGACCCTGAGAAGAGGGTGACTAGGAGGAAAGCTCAGAAGTGCCACCTACTGGCCACTACGTGAAATAGTCTGGAAATGCTCCAGTCTTGCGTGGGAAGAAGCCCACGCACTGAGGTTTCCAGTATATTCTTTTAAAAGAATGAAGGGGGCTGGGGAGATAGCTCCGTGGCACAAATGCCTGCCTGGCACGTGCAAGGTCGTGAGTTCGAACCCCAATCCCGCCAAAAACAAAAGAATGAGGTCACACAAAACAGATTATTTACAATGAACAATGTAATCGTTTCATATCATATTTTATATATATATATGTGTGTGTGTGCATAAAAGTGATGTATATATAACATATATATGTATAAAAGTGATATTTGATAAATGACTTAGTCTAAAAATTCGTTCTCGCACCAGTACAGACATACTGGAAGGACCGTCGCAGCTCTGTGGCTGTGCCGCCTCCTCTCCCTCCTTTTCCTGACTCTACTCATCCGAATTTAGAGGTGACAGTCCCTTCGAGGCCCTGCAGTCTGGGCCAGATGCTCCCGATACAGAAAACCGAGGCCCAGAGCCAGGAGGCTGGCCCGGAAAGGTCCCCGTGTCCCGCGGAGCCTTCCCTCCAGGATCCACAGAGCTGTGACCCTGGCACCAACCTGACCTTACGAGCCCCACTTCCCTGGGCACCCTCACTGACCAGCCCGCTCTCCTTTATTCCCCGAACCTCCCTAAATAGGCACTGGGCCTGAGAAATGGGGCTGGGGGCGGGGGCTCCTTCTGGGGGAAAATGAAGCACAGTGACAAACTTAGTTATTCATGCAAACCATCAGCCTGCTATCTCTGATTATGCAGGATGCAAACTGTGAGTTTCTGAGTGACTGAGCGAGCTCATCAAAGGCGCCATCGGGCAGGCACCGAGGCTGCTCCCGGCCCAGCCCACCTTGCCGGGCGCCTTTGTACCAGCTTCTGTGCCCAGCGCAGCCGACGGACACCTCCCTCTGCCGACGCGCGTTCCCGACTCAAAGACCCCTCTGTGCTGTATTTTAAAGGATTAATTAACCTTGCGAGATTGGCGGGGAAAGCTCCACCTGGCTATCTACTGCATGAAAGCTTCCGCTCACCAGAGTATTTTAAGCTCACAGTGCAGACCATATGGTATTTCAAAGAACAGAAGTTGAAAGTACAGTACATATTTATTCCTTCCACAGAGAGCAGTAAAGGGGCTTAAGTATTTTATTAAAGCCTATATGTGCGGGCATGTGCGCGCGCGTGTGTATGTGTGTGAAGAAAGCGGAAATATACTTGACGCATGGAAAAAAATAAATTACACAGATTTATTTTCATCTCTCTGCCAACCCACCCCATAGCAACAGTGAAAACTTGCTCTATGTAAACTCGAGAAAACAAGAAATATTTTATCAAGTCGTCCCAACTCACGGCTACTGCCAATTTTTCCTGCCTTTTAAAAACACCAGCAGTCTCCTAGTGTTGGGGAGGCAGGCCGAGGAAAAGGAGTGGGGTGGCAGGTGGAAGACCCTGAAGGAGCCAGGCCCTGCCTTCAGAAGAGAGGAGGTCCGAATCCAGGATGCCCAGCGGCGGCAAGGTACCCATCTCTGAGCGTCCCGCCTTCATCTCAAGCAATGTCCTCAATGGGCTCTTGTGAGACAGGGGCTCTGCGTCTAGACTGTAAGATAATCTGTGGATTTTACCCCATCTCTCTCCTCTTGGTAAAGCCTTCGTCTGTGAAGCAGTCCCCTGTCTGTTCCAGTAACTGGGTTCCAGTTAATTCCATCCTTATCTAAAAAAAAAAAAAGACTATGACCAAGGCTTGTCAATCAGAGTCCAGTATCTTCATGGCCTCCAATGACTGGCTTAGGAGTGGTCACATGACCCAAGACAGACCAATGGAGCTCTATCCTGAGACTTTTACTGGAATTACTGGGAGAGAAACTCTTTTCTTGGACGACACATTGCTGATTAGAGCTCACTATTAACCTAACCTTGGGCAAAAACTTAGTGCTAAGAGCCTAAGGCAGGTGTGGATTGATGGACAGCTCACCTCTCACAAGCAGGGACAGAAGTGGAAATTATGATTTTTAAATAAAAAAAATTTGTAGTAGAATAACAATATTTTTTTGAGCCACCTATATAATTCTAGCTACTTGAGAGGCAGTGGTAGCACGACTGCAAGTTCCAGACCATCCTGGGAAACATGGGGAGAAACTCAGTTTCAAAACAGAAAAAGAAATACAATAAAGAAGAGCAGGCAAGCTGGTCAGGTTCAACTGCCCAAGGATCCAACAGTCCTCTTGAAAAAGCCACCGGACTGGCCCAGTGTGTGGAGGAAAGCGCTCTGCAGAATCAGCACAACTGAAGCCAAAGAGAAGCAGGATCTCAGGAGCGGTGAGCAGAAAAGGGGCTACAGCTTAGAAAGGAGTCCTAGACCCTGTCCTTTCTGCTCTGCACCTCTTTTCATAGTAAGGGACTCTCTCAGGTCAAGAGCTTATGCCCCAGAGGTTCATTAGAAGCATGCAGTTCAAGGGCCAAAGGTCAGATTTGGAAATCTTCTGGACCTGCCTCCTCCCAACATGCTAAAGGTAAAGAACAATACCACGTTTTACCCAGCCTCTCCCCAAACCTGCACTTACTGTCTTCAGGTCTTTGCCTTTGTAAGAGAGAAGGTACAAGCCACCAGATGTGTTGTAGTACTGGGCATTGAATCCAGGACCATAGCACTGAACCACATCCCCATCCCCTTTTCATTGTTGTTTACTTTTTCATTTGGAAACAGGGCCTTGCCAAGATGCTAAATTTTCCGGGTTGGGCTGCAATTTGTGGTTCTGCTGCCTCAACACTCCCAGAGTGCTGGGATTACAGGTGTGCACCACCATGCCTGTTTTAAGATGTAGAGAGAAAAGGCAAATTCCTCTACGATGCACCAACTGAGGGCTGACCCTCCCACTTACATGATGGTACAAGCGGAGCAACTTGGCTCCAGATTTTTCTGTGGGAGAGGGGTTTGTCACTTTCAAATTTGTTTAGTTATTTCAGAGTTAAACTCAACCTATTTACATTCTCCTGCACAGTCCGTGTTCACCCTGAGCTGCAGAAGCTAACAGAGTCAAGGGGTTCGGGACAGTGGCCACCCAGGGTCCTGCTCTTGTCTTAGCTAAGTAACTCACAGCCGCCAGCCCCTCCATAGGTAACAACCATAACAACCACAACTTCTAACACCAACTGAGCCCCAAAGAGATGCTGAAGGCAAATCCTGAAGCAGTGTCTGTGCTTTCAGGAAGAGGGCAGCAGTGGTAAGTTTCCCTTTTGATGAGTTTAATCCTGAGGGCTCACTCTGGGCTATACCTGTGACCCAGGACCCAGAAAGAAGACAGAAGAAGTCTTAGTGCTTGAAGAACAAAATACATTGATGAGGACTGGAGAGACAGCTTAGTAGCGTGAGCGCCTGCCTGGCAAGCTCAAGGTCCCAATTTCGACCCCTAATACCAAAAAAAAAAAAAAAAAAAAAAAAAAATTACAGTGACAAAAAAGAGAGTACCATAGAAGAGGAGGCCCCAAGATTTATGTATCAAATATCTAAGTCTCCTCCAGACCTCAGAATCATGCAGGAGAGCATCACAGAGCAGTTGGCCAAGGCTAAAAGTGCTTTATTGAGACTTTAGCTCCCCTCCTCTGAAGAGGACAGCTCAGCCACATGTATTGTTCTCTTTAATAAAAACCAATACTGTTCATACTTGGAAATCACCAAGAGAGTAGATTTTAAACGTTCTTATACATACACAAATGATATGAATGTAAGGTGATGGATATATTGACTAGCTTGTTTAATCATTTTACAATGAAAATGTATATATATATATATAAATATATATATATATATATATATATATATATATATATATATATATATATCTGGAGGAAAGAATAATATTCCTCAGAGAAATATAAAGAAGATAGCATCTCTATAACATATCACAACCTCTAGGAGAAAATCCAAAATTACCAGACCTAGGACAACATAACCCCAACCATAGAAAAAAGAAAACTGATGGATATGACAATAGAGACAGGCATGGTGGTGCACACTGATAATCCCAGCATCTGGTAAACTGAGGCAGGAGGATCAGTGTGTGTTCAAAGCCAGCTTGAGCCATGAAGTAAATTCAAGGCCAGCCTGAACCTCATAGAGACCCTGTCTCAAATAAATAAATAAATAAAGTGACATTAGAATTAGCCAAAAATAGTTCTGAGGCAGCTATTATATGTTGGGTATCTCTTATCTCAAATGAAGCTTGGAACCAGATATGTTTTTTCCTCCCTTGGGACCGGATTTCAAACTCACAACCTTGCACTTGCCAGGCAGTAACTCGTGCCACAGAGCTATTTGCCCAGCCCCTTGGGTTTTTTTGTTTGTTTGTTTTGTTTTGTTTTTTTGAGAGAGAGAGAGAGAAAGTCTTGCTATGGAATTCAGGCTGGCCATGAACTCACTATGTAGCAGAGTCTGGTCTCAAACACACAATGATCTTCCTGCCTCAGTCTCCTGAGTGCTGGGATTATGCATGTGTGGCACCATGCCTGGCCTAGATGTTTTAACTCTTTTTTTAAACTCCAGCTAATTAACTTATACGTAATGAGATGTCATGGAGAACAGACCCAAATTTGAACACAAAGTACATTTATGTTTCATATACAGATATGCCAGATGTAATTGTAGTTTTTGTGTGCTTGTGTTTTGAGATCATACTGGTATGGGATTTTCCACTTGCGGCCTCATGTGTTGCTCAAAAAAAAAAAAAAAATTCAGATTTTTATTTTTCTTTTTGAGATAGGATCTTGCCATGCAGTTCTGGCTGGCTTTAAGCTCACTTTGTAGCCCAGACTAGACTTGAAATCAGAATCGTCCTGCTGCCTCAGCCTCTTGAGTGCTGGGACTACAGGTGTGCGCCAACACGCCCAGTCCCCAAAATTCAGATTTTGAAGCATTTCAGATTTCAGATTTCCAAATAAAGCGCCTTCAGCATATAAAAGCATGCATATGAATATAAATGAAATATTGATTGTTATAAATTAAAAAGACAATATTCTGCACAGAGAAACAAACTCTAGGATATTATAATCGATGCCTCCCTCCCACGGGAAATCCACTGGCTACAGCTGAGACAACCACATTTGCAAGTTTCTTCTTCCTAGAAAGCCATTTCTCCATGCGCCTGGGAATCATCAGACCACACTAACCCTTATTTTCCCTTTCCTCCTGAAGGATAAGAGGCCCTCTAAGGTCCACAACTCCTGTCTAGGGGACTATCTGTCTCACCTTTCAGGCATACCTGATGCTGCCCATAAAACCCGCAGCCAAAGAAGCAACCAGGAGTCTGGGGATGTGGTTCAGTGGCAGAGCTCTTGCTTGGCATGCACAAGGCCCTGGGTTTGATCCCCAGCCACACACACACACACACACACACACACACACACACACACCGCGACCATAGAGCAACTTCATCCCCCACCCTACACAACCAAGCCTACTCTTCTGCAACCAAGTTACGCTGACATCCAAAGCTTCTGGACTGAATTTTTGAATCCCACACAGCCTGTGAGTCTAAACAAATGTAGCTCTTATCCAAGAGCTTTGTTAGAACTCTGGATTAATTTACATAAAATTGTACTTTTAAAAAATCATCTCAAATGATATGACTTCCATCCATAATGAAATAATCATTGGCAACTAGAAATCTGGACAAATCACGTGAAAACGATTCTTTTCCTATATTAGTCAATAGCCACCGAAGGGCTGATCCCCAAGAGAAGGGTAACAGAAATGGTGAGCCCTACTACGATCAGATTTTCTGGTTGAAAGCACTTTCCAGACCTAGTGCAGGGCCTCGAGGAGGAACGCAGTACACCCACTGTGCTGAGCAGGAAAGATCTGGGTGCAGCAGGACAGAACTGGAACTTGCAACACAGAGAACCGGAGAGGAAGGAACTGCCCAGAGGAAGATCTGCTCAGAGGCCGCAGGAGTGTGTCGGTGAGTGCTAAGCTACACCCGCCCAGGGTGAAACTCCCCAAAGTCAGACAAAAACGAGCACCGGGAACTCATTTTAGTTATGCACAGTCAAAGATAATAAGTAAAACATCTTTAAGCAGCCGGAAAAAGTACACAGTACCAACAGAAAAACAAAACTAGAATTGAACCTTGACTTTCTGTCCAAACACTGCATGTCCAGAGAAAATGAAACAATATGTAAATGATGAGAGAGAGAAATATAGCTAGCAACCTAGAATCTGATACTTAGCAAAAGGAACCTTTAAAAACGGAGAGGAAGCAGGGTGTGGTGGTGCACACCTGTACACTCAGCACTTCGGAGGCTGAGGCAGGAGATTCACCATGAGTTGAGGCCCTGTCTGAAAACAAAGGCATAGAAAAAAGTAAATAAAGATTTCTTGAGGGTCGGGGAGATAGCTCAGTGGCACCGCGCCTGCCTGGCAAGTGCAAGGTCCTGAGTTCAATTCCCAGAACAGAAAAAAAAAAAAAAAAATCTGGGTGTGGTGGTGCACGTTTAAATCCTAGCACTCAGGACGTGGCTGAGCAGCAGGATTATCACAGGTTTGAGGCCAGACTGTGCTACCTAGGGAGTTCAAAGCCAGACTGAAACTGAGCTACACAGCAAGAACCTGTCTCAAAAAAAGGAAGGAAGGAAAGAAGGAAAGAAGTAAGGACAGACTAGAGATCCATATGAGGGGGGAAAGGGGACCTGAATCTTTTTTTTTTTAGAGATTTTTTTTTTAATTTTATTTATTTGTTTGCTTGTTGTGTTTATTTATTTATTTATTTATTTTATTTGTTTATTTATTTATTTATTTTGTGGCTGGCTCAGCCTGCCCTGGTGGTGGGGCTGGCGCAGCATGTGGTGCCGGGGATCGAACCGCAGTCCCTGCAGTTGCCTGAGCTTTCCTAAGCAGGCGCTTTAGACCACTGAACCATCTCGCCGGCCCCCTGAATCTTGACTTTTATTTTGAATCAGAAAAAATACTTTATAGACCTAAATGTAAAGAATAATTACTAGAAAATAAAATGTAAAGAATAATTACTAGAAAATAAAATTTAGCAAAAAACTACTAGAAAAAATATAGGAGAAGCCAGACGTGGTGGCGCATGCCTGTAATCCCAGCACTCAGGAGGCTGAAGCAGGAGGATCGATGTGAGTTCAAAACCAACCTGAGCTACAAAAGTGAGCTCAAGGCCAGCCTGAACTGCACAGTGAGACCCTGGCTCAAAAAGACAATATATATATATATATATATATATATATATATATATATATATATACACACATATATATATATATACTTTTGAACTTGGAGTAGGCAAATTTTTAAAAGCAGGCTACAAAAAGCATCAAATGTTAAAAATAATAAATTTGGATCTCACAAAAATCAAAACTCTAAGAAAAAAAAATTAAAACTCAAAAGAGAGCTGGGGACATAGCTCAGGGTCACAAGTGCCTGCCTGGCAAGTGTAAAGTCCTGAGTTTGATCCCCAGTTCTGAAAAAAAAGAATAAACAACTCAAAAGAGCTGGGTAGGGCTGGCAAGATAGCTCAGTGGTCTAAAGCACCTGCTTAGGTCAAGCTTAGGCAACCTCAGGGTCTGAGGTTTTATCGCCAGCACCACATGCTGCGTCAGCCCCACCCCCAGGGCAGGCTGAGCTGGTCATAATATAAATAAATAAGGTCTTAAAAAAATAAAATGTAAATGAATGAAGCACATTAAAAAAAAAAAGAGCTGGGGATAGTGCACACCTGTAATCCCAGCACTTGGGAGGCTGAGACAAGAAAACCATTGCAAGAGCAAGACCAGCCTGGGCTACAAAGTGAGCTCCAGGCCAGCCTGAACTGCACAGCAAGACCCTGTCCCAAAAAGGCAAAAAATAATAATAATAAAAATCAAAAATCAAAATATTAGGGCCAGGGACATAGCTCAGCCTTTTAAGCACCTGTCTGGCAAGCACATATTCCTAAGTTTGATCTTTGGTACCAAAAGAAAGAGAGAGAGAGAGAGAGAGATATCAAAATATTACTGTTCTTAAAAAGATTAACCCTGTACTAAACACATTTTTAAAAAAGATTAAGTGGCAGAAGTGGGGTGCACACCTGGAATCCCAGCACTCGGGAGGCTGAGGCAGGACTACTGCTGTGAGTTTGAAGCTAGCCTGGGGTAGATAGTGAGTTCAAGGCTCAGCCTAGCCTACACAGTGAGACTTCGTTTCAAGTAAAACAAAACAAAGCAACAACAAAAAACTGAATAAGCAAACCATAGACTGCAAGAGAATCCTGTCAGCCCCTCACCTGATGAAAGCCTACCTGCTGCCAACAAGGATGAGCTCCTTGAACACATTAATCATTCTGGTTTTTCTTTCTCAGGGTGGCCTGCGGCTTAGCTCAGTTGTTTAAGCCCCTGGTTGGGCAAATGCCATCAGGCACAGGGGCCTGGGGTTCAATCCCCAGCTACACATACCTTACCCAACCTACCCTTAAGGCAGCCTGAGCCAGGCCGCCCAACCAAAAAGAAATCCTTCTGATTTTTCTTTCTTTTTCTTCTTTTTTAATTTTAATTTAATTTTATTTTGAAGAGTAAAAACAGAAGCAAAAACAAACAGAAAAAGGACAGAGACTGGGTAACATATAACAATGTTTATGTTATAGATTTTCAAAATAATTTTTCTTTCTGTACATGATCTATATGTATTATTATTATTATTATTATTACCTTTTTAAGACAGGGTCTCACTATGCAGTTCATACCTATTTTTTACCCATTAATTATTTCTGAGACAGAGTCTCACTACGCAGTTCAGGTTGGCTTTGAACTCACAAAGCGGTGCAGGCTGGCCTTGAACTTGCGGTGATCCTCCTGCTTCAGCCTGCTGAGCGCTGAAATTACAGGTGAATGCCACCATGCCATGCCTCACTTGCCCTGTAATTTCTTTTTACATGATTTCCTTTCCTTGGGGCCGGCGAGATGGTTCAGTGGTCTAAAGCGCCTGCTTAGGAGGGCTCAGGCGACTGCGGGGACTGCAGTTCGATCCCCGGCACCACATGCTGCGCCAGCGCCACCACCAGGGCAGGCTGAGCCAGCCACAAAATGAATAAATAAAGAAACAAACAAACACAACAAGCAAACAAATAAATAAATAAATAAATAA
>PVKN010009140.1:0-24180 GCA_004027915.1 Capromys pilorides
CAAGATTTATAGCTCAATTACACAGACTATTTCAGGTGATGAATTTTTCATTGAGGCTGTTGGCCGACACACTCATTGTTTCTGTGTGATGCATTTGTGCTAAATGCTTCCGCCTCTGTTAAGTATTTTAGTACTGTAACAGCCCTAAAAGCCAGGTAGGGTAGAAACTATCCACAAGTCAGAGCTAAGGTCTGGTTCCTGGTGACCAGTGTAGTACAGAGCTCGAGAGGGACCCACAGCTCCACAGTGGAAGCCCAAGAGCAAAAGCTGTCCTCTGATTTCCCTGTTCTCTATCCTGTCCCAGGCCCTATTTGTCTTCCTGTAGAGAAAGAGTGTGACCCCACTCCAGAGCTCTTGAAACATGAATGAATGACAAATAGGGGCACACTCAGGGTCACTATCACCTGGTAATGAAGATTACAGCTGTGATTTGGAAGCAGGTTGGTCTTGGTCTTTGAGTATGGCTTATGCTTAAGTTAACTGAGTCTGCTGTCTTTCTTTTTTATGATCAGTGCTTTATATTACATAATGTTAATAGTCATGCTCAATCAACAAGGTCAACAGAAACTTGTAAATATTCTGCTAAGTAAGCTATCACACAATTACATTTTTCTCAGTGTAGTGACATTAAAATAATTCCTCTGTCTTTATTCATACAATTTTGCAAACCAGGAAATAAATAAAGATATAAACATGCAATAACTCTTCTTAAAGCGAGTAAGATTAACAGGGGATAAAGTTATATTTATTGATACCCCAAAGGCTGATGCTGACCCTAGTAACACCAAAATCAAAGTAGCTCTTAGCAAAGAAAAGTGCTGTAGTGGGTGCATGACAATTTCAGGTCTCCTTAGTGGCCTACTGGAGGTGATATATTCTAAGTTGCTAATAGGTATTAACAAAAATATGGAACACTTCAGGAATTTGCGCATCGTCCTTGCACAGGGGCCATGCTAACCTTCTCTGTAGCATTCCAATTTTAGTATATGTGCTGAAGCGAGCACCCTGCTGTCTTTCTTTAGATTTTCAGGCCCAGGAAATATCGTTTCCACCCCAAAAAAGTGCTTGAGTGCTTCTGTTCAGAGACAGCACCTTCCTGTGAGATTAGCGCTCCTATCACACTCTCCTCCTTGGGGGGCTTTTAAATACTAGAAGCTACTGTATTTTGATTATATTAAAATCTCTATGTTTATGAAATTAGATCTTCAATGGTCAGAGGAAGAGGAAGAGGAAGAGGAAGAGGAAGAGGAAGAGGAATGGAATGGAATGGAATGGAAGAAATGGAAGAGGAAGTTTGATTCTCCAAAGCTCCCTGTGATTCTGCAGTGTCTGTGAGACTCTCAGGTGACTCAGCCCCACAGCCCACATCTCCCCGACCCTGCCCATTGAGAGGTCTCCTAAAACTGTTCAGTCTTCCTCATGCATCCTGATCTGCTCCTGTTTCTGGATTCTTCTCAAGTATTCAACATGACTGAGTATATTTTCTTTCTTTCTTTCTTTCTTTCTTTCTTTCTTTCTTTCTTTCTTTCTTTCTTTCTTTCTTTCTTTCTTTCTTTCTTTCTTTCAAATGTACTGGAGATTGAACCCAGGACCTTCTGAGTTACATCTGCACCTCCTTTTAAAACATTTTATTCTATTGAAACAGGGAAATAGTCTCACTAAGTCACTGTTTCCCTGGACTGGACTCAAACTCCCAATCTTCTTGGGAGTTCTCTTCCCTCTACCCCAGCCCTCTGTTCAGCTCCATCTTGATCTGGCCCCAGGAGCTGCCTTTTCCCTAACTGCCCCTTTCAGGTGCCATCCTGTCCCTCTGACCTCCTGGCAGAAGAGCACCGGCCCCTCCCTGCTGGCAGCTGAAGGCACTTCTCAGTCCTGTCTGCCTGACTTGGGGGCAGCACACAGCCTCCTGCCCTCTTCTTCCTTGGAGGATGCCATTGGCTTGATTTTCACCACCCCACAATCCACTGACTCTTTCCCTCCTCCAAATGTTGCCTCTGGGGAACTCACACTCTGCCCCTTTCTAGCTGACTCTTAGGATTGCGTTTTATCAGAGATACTTTCCACAGTACCAGTTATCAGGGACCCCTGCAGTGCCTAGAGTTAAGGCGCACAGCCAGAAAGAAAACAGGACAAGGATTGCAGTATGGGCTCTGGGATGATCAGTGTTCTAGGAACAAAGACCAAGAATCTCCGGTGAGGCACCGTTTTATGCACGCTGTGCAGGGGGAGAGATATGGCACTTTTCTAGAACAATATGGAAGCAGTGCTTGAATGGGCAAGTTTAGCATCAGAAAGGAAACAAGTTAAGGTTCATCCCCACACCTGGGTGCTGTATTCCCTGTGTTGTCCTTAGCAAATTTCATTCTGATCCGTGATAGTCACTGCTTCATTGATCATTAAGATCTCAGTGGTAACCAATAGCAAACAGGATTTCTTCACTGTTAAACCCACAAGGGGTTCTCCCGCAAGAAGGGGAGATTCTAGGTCAAGTGCTGGGATTTCGGGAATGGGGTCAAATGCACTTGCAAGGCTGAAGTAGGAGGACCATGCTGAGTTCAAGGCCATCCTGGACTGCATAGTGAGTTCAGGGGCAGGCTCAAATATACAGCAAGGGCCTGTCTCAAAACAAAATAAAACAGGGCCAGGGATATGGCTCAGTGGCATAAATACCTGCCCGACAAGCATAAGGTCCTGAGTTTGATCCCTGGTACCAAGAACAAAACAAAACAAAAAAGTAGATCCATTTTTCTCTCCCTTTGTGATGCTAACAGCTACTGAATTTGGTAACCTACTATAGTTGTTTTTTGTTTTGTCATTTATTGTCTAGAATTATTTTAAAAAGAGAATCTTCTCTCATTTTGTACTTGATTACCCTGGGTTACGATGGTATAGAAAATAGGGTAATATAAAAGATAACACTTACAAGAGAAGCAGGATAGTTTACTGATTCTTCTGCTGCATATTAATATTTAGAATAGTTAAGTGGTTTTCTAGTATTCGCTAAAGATTAAAAATAAAATTCAAAAGATTGTTAATAATGTTATGAGCCCCAAAGTTAAGCATCGTCGACGTGTTTTAATCACTGCCAGAGTAATGATCAGTCATATTACCCTGATAGGTTGTGGCAGTTTTTTTTTTTTTTTTTTTTTGATTCTTCAGCTAACACAGAAGAGGTGATTTATTGTACACGCTTTACACTCAGCCAAACGTGAGAACAGAAGTAGTCCAGAATGTGTGGCAGAATTTTTGAGTTGGTTTCTGTGCCATTTTGACCTGACTCTTGGAGTCCTTGGTAGCTTCCTTTACTTCTGACGTGACAGAATGTTCCAGGATCATAATATTCTGCCCCATCCTGAGAATCAGCCAGTCCTCCACAGAGCCCAGGACTAGCTCAGCAGAAATGGGGTTAGCGCCAATACTCCAGGTGCTGAGGACTCTCATTACCTCACCAGTCTTTCCTTATCTTCTTCCACGTTGGCAGACATCTCCCTTCCTAATGAAACTGTTCCAATTACTTGCTTGATCATCCTACCTCTGTTAAGTATTTCAGTCTAAGAGCCTCAGAAAAACTTTCTCTCTGATTTCTCATGTCTGGCAAAGGTGTGTTAAAATTTATCACCTTACTTTTTAGCCTGAGTGTCAGAAAAGTGATCCCATCAATGCCCTTATAACCTTGGAAAACACATTATTTTCTTACTTTGGAAGCACTGTTCTTCCATAGGAAATATTCTCCGAGGTAAGAGCAACAAATACAGCGCATATGTTGCTGGGAAGGCTTAGACTGCCTCTTCCCACCATCACATACTTAGTTATAATGTTTGATTAGTAGGAGTCACATTTTCTTAACTTTACCTTCATTCCACAACCATTAAAACTGAGTTTCTTTATTCACTTCTAAGACACTATACGTATTTTATTATTTTATTCTGTTTTATACAGCTGGATTTTTTAGAGGAAGATCTACAGCAGAACCATGCAGCTCATTCAGGATGTGGCTTCTGGTCTGCCAATCAGAATCTCTGAGGAGCAGGCCCAAGAATCTGCATTATTAGCATATATTTTTGATCAGAGCTTTCCAGTGAGTGTGTCACAAATGGAGGAAGTAACACATAGATGCTCTTGGCTTTCTCATGGCTGGTGGCAAAGGGAGCTGTAGATCTTGGCTGGTTGTTCTCCTTTGTGAACTCAAATTGTATTACCAGTGCCTCACCAATAGGGTCATTTCTGTGGATTCTGTGACCTGAAAAAGACTGGGAAGCAATGTCCTAGGCAACCGCATTTACACTCCAGTTTGATGTCCTGCCTTAAATGTTGTTCCTTGAGTCTCCTGTCTACTCTAGCTGCTGCTGCTTCTTCTTCTTCTTCTTCTCCTTCTCCTTCTCCTTCTCCTTCTCCTTCTTCTTCTTCTTTTTTATTATGGCTGGCTCAGCCTGCCCTGGGGGTGGGGCTGGCACAGCATGTGGTGCCAGGGATCAAACTGTGATCCCTGCAGTTGTTTAAGTTTGCCTAAGTAGGTGCTTTAGACCACTGAGCCATCTCGTTGGTCCTCTAGTTTCTTTTCTTGTAGCTCTGTGAACTCATTCAAGACAATCATGCCCACCCCACAGCCCTAATGCCCATAGCCAAAGGTTTGCTGGATCTCATGTTTAAGATCCACAGCTACTTATCTAATTGTCTCAAATTTAAATGTCATTCATTTGAAATGTCCCAAGGACTAAGTAAAACCAACACACATGGGGCCCAGAACAGGTGACAACTTTCCATGTACCTTGAGTCAATTTAGGAGGAGACATAGGATACTTTCTTCCCACCCTTTCGTAGCTGGCTTTATAACTACCACTGTGGGGATGAAGGTCAGCTCTCCCTCAGGATTTTATAGCTGTATGTAAAGTTCTTTCCTTAATTTTAACACATTTCTGCACTATCCAGTCATGTTTTATATGAGATGCTCAATAAACAATAGTTCCCACCTAACCAATTTCTGAGCTGGCAGCTGGGATCAGATGCAAGTGGACTTAATTAACCTCTTCCATTTAGAAGCCATGGGACTTCAATTATTCTACCAATGCTGTTAGAAATTCTATGACTTTAGACAGTTCACTTTGCCATTCTGATAGTTTTTCACCTGAAAACTGAGACAAAACAACTCCTTACATGAAGTCGTTGCAGAAAAGCTGATAGAACATCAAGCAAAAACGCCAGACTCACAGTAGGTGCTCAACAATTATCAGTGCCCTCTTGTGCCATTGACCTTGGGAAGCAAACATTAACCATCTGTGCTCAGGTGAGGGAGTGGAGATTTAAGCAGCCAAAGAACATTGCCGACTCCATGTGGGAATGAAGCATATGCCACGGGTCTCTGTGAGGAAGAAGTGAAGTGCAGCCTGGGACATGTCCTCTTAGCTGTAAATGGCATTTCTGTTCTTCTGTTTATTTCTACAATTGTACCTGCTGTACCACTGGAATTTGAAAATACATATTTGTTGATAAAGTAAATATTAGCTCCATATCTCCATTTCCAGGATTGCCCTCATCATGAACCTAACATTTAGAACTTTCTGCCCCCTCACATATCTTGCCTGTCTTATATTCAGTTCATTTTTGCCAGACATGAGAAATAAGGCAGAATAGAAATGATTCTTGTTCAGTGGCCTGACAAAATGATGTAACAGCAAAAGATCAAAAGAGGAAGCCATCATGCAAGATACTGCCAAAGCGCTGCAGAGAAAGGGGCCGGGAGGAAACAATGGGATTGAACAACATTACTCAAGGGAGCAGCTTTGAAACAACAAAACAATCTAGCAATGAATGTCATGTTGGCACACAGCAGGTGGCAGGGCAGAAAGAAGGAGGGAGGAAGAGAAAATTAGAAACAGCAGGGACCGAGCTGTGACTGGCACTGCACAGACACTGAGGTGACAGCTGGTCTGGGAATGGGACTCGGCTGTGAGAGTACCAGCTGACTCAAGGAGGGACACATGGGCCTTGGGCGTGCCAACTGTGACAACAAAGAGAAGAAAAAGCAAATGGGACCTGAAGTGACAGCGCTATGGTTTCGATCTACAATATCGTCCAAAGTCTCACTGTGTTGAAGGCTCAGTCCCCAACACAGCAACTCTGAGAGGGATTTGTACCCCGACCACAAGAGCACTAAAATGACTGTGACCCTTGATTGATTGTGTCAGTTGGAATAAAAGAAGCTTCACTAAATGGCCCAACAGTTTCACACCCTAGCATGTAGAACACTCCCCTAGGGTAGTTTGTCATTTGGGAGGTATAAGGGGGAAATGAGGAAGTGTGGATGCCCACCTGGGTGCCTCTCCCTTGAAGGAAGTGCAGTCGTCTCCATTTTGGCAGAACCTGTCCCTATTTCCATGTACTGATGTGTGTAGATCTGGATAGGACTTTTCCTTATCCCATCAATTGGCTTTAAGCAATGCAGATCAGTCAGAGAGGTGCAGTTGGTAGTTTTAAAGCAAAGATGACAGGGCAGTGTTTTCTCACTCCCTTAGCTCATCCAGAAAACATATGTGTGCTCAGGCAAGATGGAGAGCCATACTCCACACTCTCAGCTGGGAGTGAGCCTTGCAATAGAAGCTATGGCTTCCTAGTGATACAGGGAGCAAAAACCGATCCTGGGTGGATGACTTCCAAATGATATAAGGGAAAAATTATCTCCCAACCTGAAAAGTACCTGGGACAGTTTGTGTTCTCTAAAACCAAAGAACGAACTTTAGGAACAAATAGAGGTTATGAGCAGAATATATTTATTAGGGGAAAGAAAGCTCCTGTCTGTGAGAGGAACAGAAGGTGGGGGAGGGGGGTCCCAAGTGAGTAGTCCCTAGGAAGCTGTCTCTTCCAGGGACTTTTATAGAGGAAAACTATGTGGTGAGGTCGGTCTAAGGTTGTGGAGAAGACATGGGAACTCACTTAGGTGGGCATGAGGTGGGACAAAACCATGGTCAACCAATGAGATTACAAGCACCATTGCTCACCATTGCTCAAAAATAGATTAAATCCAGTACCAAATGGGGAAGTGAGTCATGGAGCAAGTGGCAAGAATATCAAATACAGTCTCTTTCTGTTGGGGGTTGGGTTAGTGACTCATTTGGGCTCTTTCAAGGTGACTGATACCATCCCTAGGGAAGTATGGAGCTGTATTTGTTTACTCTTGTCTTGAGATCTGGCCCATAGCAGAGGAGTGTCTGTTTATAGTTGTGAAGTCATCTTGTCTTCCTTGTCATTCTTGAGAGCCTGGCCCTATCTAACTGCCTATAATATTTCTATCTAATTTAGCTGCCTACAACAGTAGAGTGTGAAAGATTACACATCACAGCTGGAGCACTGACCCTAAAACATTAGATACCACCTCAGCTGTACCATACAGATTACTCTTTCTGCATGTTCTTCTCTCTGCATATTGTAGAGGTGATTCCAAGTCTCCTACGTAGCCGAACTCCTAGCACTCACCTACTTTCTGTCATCCTCAGAGTCAAACCTAAGCCACTCCCCTCTTCGCACATTAATAAAATCTAGGTTTTTCCCTGGGTAGGGGCCTTTGTTCAGGTTAGACATCACTGTATTCAGGGTTTTACTAGAGGTACAGATATAACACAAGACATACAATATATACAAATGGGGTTGAGGAGATAGCTCAGTAGAATAAGCACTTGACTGGCAAGTGCAAGGGCCTGAGTTCAATGTCTGGTACTGTCAAAAAAGAAAAAAAGATGTATAAATGTATAAGAAATTACAAGATTACCTTAAGGCAGTCAGCCACAGACTCAGATGAGGAAACATGCAGAGGGTGTCTGCACACTGGAGACTGAAGGATTTCGTCCAAGGTCTGGAGCCCACAGCAGTGTTCCATGCAAATTCATATCAGGAGACTGATGGGCCTGCGAGGGAGGGCTGATACATCTACACCAGAAGCCTGAAGGGTCCAAGGCAGAAGTCAAGGATCTGCGCTAGAAGCCAGGAGATGACATCCAAGTCAATGGCAAAGACTGGAGCTCCTTCATGGAAGAATGAGACCCTCCATCCTGGCTCATTCCCCTTCAAGTAATGAGCCACTCTAGGCTGGGGCCTCTACACCCTGAAGTGTGGAATTGCTGAGCCAATGTAGTTAAGTGCTCTTAACTTCTCAAGTTGACACAATTGATCAACCACTACAGTCATCATAGATGGACCAAGGACCCCTTGACTCTCCATAACTACAGATATGCCTTAGTGTCTTTATTGTAGCCATGGGTTACACTGAAAGCAGTAGATTGGAATTATCTCACTAAAATTGCAATAACTTTCCATAGAATTACAGTGTAAACTTCCTGGGCTGACACAAGGACTAGGAAGTCCCCTCTATAAAGAAAGATGGGACGGCCTCTGTTTCTTCAGAGCAGTTCCAGTCTTCACCTTTACTTTGGGTATCAACACCTAACTCCAAGCACAGACTCTATGGCTTCTGGTGCAGATCCTTCAGCCTTCCAACATAGACTCTCCAGCCCTCACAACAGACTTATTGGCCTCCTGATGCAGACTCACACAAGACATTGCCAGGAGCTCCAGATCCTGGCCAGATTCCTTGGTCTTCAGTATGCAGATAGCCTCTGCCTTTTTCCTTATCCAGCACTGTGAGTGATCATTGTAAGACCATCTTGTAAACTCACATATCTGTCTCTCTAGTAAACACTGACTGATAGATACAGCTATTGACGGAGTCACCCACTGACCATTTACAGTGGAATGTGCTAGCTGGGCTGGTAAGGCCTACTGCAGAGAGTGGACCATGGAGCATGCGTGACCTTAGGAACTATGTCTGGCTCCCCACTCCTCTCTCTCTCTCTCTCTCTCTCTCTCTCTCTCTCTCTCTCTCTCTCTGTCTCTGTCTCTGTCTCTGTCTCTGTCTTTCTCTTCTTCTTTGTTTTTTGGCTGCCATGAGGTGATCAGCCTCCTCCCCCAGATGCTCTGATCCTGATATTTCTGTATCACCCTGGACCTGAAAGGAATGCAACCAGCTACCCACAGTAGGGAACCACTGAAACCATGTGCCCTGGGCTTTCCCCAAGATAGGAACCGAGGCTACAGGCTCACTTTACCACATGCCTTTTGACAGATGCTTAGCCCTTCCAAGTCTTGCTCTAGAATGAAATTGACATGGCTTAGAAAAGTCTTTCTTATTGCTGTACCTAAAGGTCTTATTTTAATTTAAAAATACAGCAAAAAAATGATTTGATTGGTCCCATGGAAGATTGTACCATTCAGCATTTACTAAGGTGGGGCAAAGCAGAAGATGATGGTATCAGTTTGCTTGCCATTACTATAACAAAGTACCTGAAACAATCAACTTATAAAGATAAAAATGTTATTTTGCTTCATTATTTCAGTGATTCCAGTGTGTGTGATCTGTTAGTCCATTTGAGCCTATGTTGAGGCATCAGATTGTGGTGCAAGTGCATGGTGAACTCAACTTCTCATATCTCTAGTCAGGGATCAGAAAGAGATGAGGCACAGGAGTCCTGCAGTTCCCCGTGAGGGCACATCCCTCCCGATCTGAAGATCTCCCAGTGCCCACATGCTCCACTATCTCCAGCAGTGCCACCCTGAATGCCAGGCTTTCAACACATGGGCTTTCTGGGGACGATGAGTTCTCAAGCCCCAGCAGCGGTGGTGACACCCTCTCCTGGGCAAAGTATTGAACCTCATCTTGATACCTGAGGCTGGGAAGCCAACCTGCTCCCTGCTCAGTCCCATGCTCATCTCTAGGTACAATAATTGCATCTACTCAAACTCCTGGTGACACAGGAAAAGGCCATGTGTTTTTTTTTTAATTCTACCTGAGAAAGGTTCACATTTCCGTAGGTGGAATGCTCCAGGAATATGCAAGTGGCATTTTAATTCTCTTCCCTCCAACAGATGCCTAAAAACAGCTATGAAATGGAAAGGAAATTGAAAGCTGCTTAGAGAAATGAAATAATTCCTCACTCCAAAGGAAGATGGTTCTTTCATTGAATTTATACAAAATAGTTGAACCAGAGAATCTAAAAAGCAAAGTTCTGCTCCTTCGTCCTGCAGATAGTCATACCTTAGTGCAAGGAAGCACACCAGCTCTCAAGCAAAACATTCCATATTCCAGACCCGTGGGTCAGCACAAGCCAATTCTACTCACGTGTCCATCTCTGTTGATTAAATCAGGCAAATGTTGTATCTGGAGAACATCCTTAAAATATCATTGAAATAAGACAATTTATCTCATGAAAGTCATCAATTTTATCAAAGAAAATATTTGGAAAAAGGCCCAGCTCTGAAGCTATGGTCATATTCTCATGCAGCAGAGATGGCATTCTGGGCTGTGATGTGACTTTACTGTGATTTAGCAACAAACAGTTCTGTGTCTGCCCCCAGCGTTGGCAGCCATGAGACAGAGGAAGTTCTGCACAGAGAAGGATCCTTAACTAGTGTCACTCAGAAAGCATAGCTTTCCTTACCAACGTCACTAATCAAGTATGAGGCAGAGCCTGTCTTTCTCTTTTGTGTTTGTCTTTTCATTTTGCGTTATGATTGTGTATACCCGAGAACATGGTATTTGTGAATTACTTTGGTATCTCCTAGTGATGGATGGAAAATAATTGTAGAAAAAACTCAGTTATCAGAATGAATGCAGTGAAATAATGTCTAGTGGACCAGAGCAACACCCCCACTTGGCTTTTTGACCCTGCTAGCCTTTGCTATCACATGTCTTCTGGAGCTGCATGTCCCTGTGCACCTATGTGTCCCAGCCAGACCCCTCCCTCCCCTGAGTGCACTCAGGCCTTCCCAGATCTAGAAAGGCAGCACTTCCCAGCCCCCTGGCAAGCAGAAAGTCAAACCCATTCCTCCTTCTGGCAAACCACTCTCGGGAGGAGACCCACCAACAGGCATCACCCACCTTGCTCCTCAGCTAACAGCTTTATCATTACAGCAGGACTTTCTCCTCACCTATCAAGGGCTCTTAAAATGGTTTTTAGGGACAGGAGCAGTTTGGGAAATGATCTAGACAATTATGTGCCACAAGAGTCGAGGGATCCAGGTCAGTGTCTCGGGCTAGTAGCCTGAGGTTAGTTTTCAAGTTGGTGTGATTGCTCAAGTCTGTCCCTGCCCTCAGTATCCTTGGTACCTTGCCCTGGCAGCCAGCGTTTATCAGGACCAGTGGTCCTGCAGAGGCCTGAGTGCATCCTGAAGAAGAACATCCTGTGGGAATCTTCTAGCAGGGAGGCTGCTGGAGCACCCTGGAGGGCTTCCCAGGAGCTCTGCACCTGCCCCACGCAGAAACCAAGTGACAAGAAAAAGGGCTCTGAGGGGCCGGCGAGATGGTTCAGTGGTCTAAAGCGCCTGCTTAGGAGGGCTCAGGCAACTGCGGGGACTGCAGTTCGATCCCTGGCACCACATGCTGCCCCAGCACCACCACCAGGGCAGGCTGAGCCAGCCACAAAATGAATAAATAAAGAAACAAACAAACACAACAAGCAAACAAATAAATAAATAAACAAAATTAAAAAAAAAAAAAAAAAGAAAAAGGGCTCTGCTCCTGAGCACAGAACTGCTGGACAAGGGCCACTGCCTGCCTGCCTGGATTTCTTACCCATGCATCGCCTGCACTGAAAGCACACAAGACGGTAGCTAATAAAGGACAGGGTGAGGAGGGAACCAGCAGTGCAGGAGAGAGAAGAGCTGGGAAAGGGCTCCTGGAAGTTTAAACTGGCACCAAGACAGAGCAGAGGGTGTCCATAATCAATGTGCCCCATCCCTTTTATTAACCTTAAACACAAAATTTAAATTATTTGGATATGATAACACAAAATATAAGGTCTGCCTTGCCTTAGTTAGATGCTTGCTCTTCACTCTCAGTTCCACCAGGCTTTGCTAAAACTCAGTAACCCGTTTGGGGTCATCTCCATTCCACAGTGGGCCAGACACCAGGCTTCTGCAGCAGGAGGAGGGAAGGCTGAGGCCCCTGTCCCAAGGTGTCTATCTTGCCTGCCACTGACCCTGGCATAGCTATAGCCTTCTGCAAAGGTGCCTCTGGCATGAGGATGGGGTCCTGCTACTTCCCACGCCTGAAACTGTATCAACTCCTCACTCTCCTGAGTCTCAATTCTGCTAAATATCTGGTATAAGTTTGTGTTCTCTAAAATTGAAGAATGAAATTTAGAAACTACAGGTGTTAAGAGCAAAATATATTTCTTGGAAGGACAGCTTCTAGGGCCAGCCAGATAGCTCAGTGGACTAAAGCACCTGCTTAGGCAGGTGCAGGGATGCAGGTTTGATCCCCAGCATGCCATGCCAGATCCAGCCCTGAGGCCCACTGAGACAGCAAATGAGACTGTGCATAGTGTCACATGCCTATAATCCGAGAACTTGGAAGGCTGAAAACAGGAGGTCACTGAGTCCAGTCTGTGTAGTGAGATCCTGTAGACGTGTACTAAATACATGAAAAGTAACAAAGAAAAGAAAGAACTTTTGCCTGAGAGAGAGATAGAAGCGGACTCAAGTGTGTTGCTTTCTAGGGATTTTTATAGAGCAAAACCATGAGATGAGATAGGTCCAAGGTGAGGAAAAATGGGAAATCACAAGGTAGGCATGAGGTGGGACAAAAGCATGGTCAACCAATAAGATCATTGCTCAGGTAAAATTTATTAAATTGGAAGCAAATAGGGAAGCAACTCATGTAGCAAGTGGGCATGAATACAGAACTGAAATTTTTCCTATCAGGGGTTGAGTTAGCGACTCTTCCTGGTTTTTCCAAGGGAACTGCTACCTATTTAGAATATCAATCCCTGATATCCATCCCTAGTGAGGTGTGTGGGTGCACTTGTTTCATCTTTTGTCTTGAGAGATGGCCCACAAAAGAGGCGCCTGTCTCTCCCACAGTTTCAAGGTATCTTGTCTTCCATACTGGCTCCTGTTAGGGCCCAGCACTATCTGACAGCGTGTAACATTTCTATCTAGCTCTGCTGCCCGCATCACCCTGATGCTTGGAGGAACTGGCCTTTGTGCCCTTGTCCCTTGTGCTTTTAATGAAAGAATTAAGTCCAGGCATATAGGTAGCCATGCACAAGTATAGAGTTTATTGTAAAACATATATAAAAAGATTTATGCCTTTAAGACTGAAGGTGCCCTGAATGGAAGTCTGGATGTCTTTTTATACCCTATCTAAATTACTCCTGGGTTTCAGGAAACTATGGTGATTGCTATGGTTTGTGCATACGTGTGCTCCCAAAGCCTCATGCTGTCATGGGGCTGTTTCTGGAATTCGAAATTAAGTATTGTGGAAATGGGTGCTGCCTCTCCATTGGAGCAGGTGATTTGCATTTCAATGTAAAGAAGAGAAATTAGCTGCTTGAACTGCTGCTAGCTCTCTCCTAGTACTCTTGCTCTTGCCTGCCACCATGAAAGGTTGTTTTCTGCCATGTGCCTCTCTGCCTTGGAGCCAACTGAATTTGAACTGAAACCTCCAGTAACTGTGAGCTAAATAAATCTTTCCTCCCCTCATTTTGAGTGTCAGGTGTTTGTCCCAGCAACCAGAGAAGAATAACTAAGACAGAATCTGGTACCAGGAGTGGGGTCATTGCTGTGACTAAACCTGACCATGTGGATTACAAGTTTTTGGGAATGGCTTATGGGAAGAGATAAAAAAAAAGGTTTGGAGAGGTCCCTTATTTGTGAAGAGCTAGAAAAGCTTTCATGGTTCTGTAAGGGAGATTCTGGTGAGAGCCCAGACCAGAAGGCTTATAGAAAGCTGGCCTGTGAAGACCAGGCTGGGGAAGTTTCTGCTGAGAAGGACTACATTGGTTACTGAACTCCAGATAATTTGTGTTTTGACTTGGCAAAGAAGTTATCTGCATTTTATGTATGTTCAGAGACTTTGCCTAAGACTGTGTTTAAGCATGGCAGACTGATGAATCTTTCAAAAGATGTTTCAAAACAGCCAAATATTGGGGTGATGGCATGACTGCTACTGGGGGCTTTTAGCCAGATTTATGTTACAAATCAAGAGCAAAGAGTCCAGCAGGATGGTTCAAAATGTTGTGAGTTTGGCCAAAAAGCAAGTGCCAATAAAAATGTGGACTGGAAAGATAGAGCTGAGAGGATCTCCATTGCTGAGAAGTAACCAGAGAATGGAAAAGATGGCCTGAGGGCATCACAAGAGGTGGGAAGTCTCTACCCTCTGCAGCCTCAGAATTGCAAAGGTCAGGGACTTTGCCTTGAGGAGAAAGACGCTGAGTCCTTTGTTCCAGAATGGTGGTGGTGGTGGTGGCAGCACCAGGTTCCAGAATGGCACTGACACAAAAAATTTATTCCTCAGAATCAGGGTCAGAGTGCTCAGCAATCCATGCACTCAACCCCTACAGCCAAGAGAGAAGGAAGCCTGGCTACTGCTCCAGCTGGCAACAGACCTTGGCATCATCCACATGGCAGTTGTTTTAGGTGTGTTGAAAATGCAGTTCTGAGATTAAGAAGGCTTCCACCTAGATGGCAGAAGACCTGGGAAGCCAAGCAGTGTGTCCCCAAGAGGGCAGTGTGTAAAGCTGTGAGTGAGAAGCCTATTCAGTGGAAAGCCCAGAAGCTTGGAAAAGCCATGAATGTGGATAGCGCAAAGAGGGAGCAAAGCCAACCTAAGAGAGAAGCCATGAGAGCTACCACCAAGAGTGCTGTGGGGGCAGAGCCATATGGAGCTTACAATTTGCCTCAGGTTGCTTTGGATGTTCCTCAAGGACCTACAGAATTTAAAATTGGCCCTTCTGGATTTTGTACTTGTGCTGGTCCAAATGCTTGGTATCCTGCTGTGTGTAACTTTTGGAATGGTAATGTGTATCTTGTGCCTTTGAATGTTGGATGTGTTTAATTTTCATTTGTATAGAGGCTCACAGAGACTTGGGACTTAGACTTTTCAGCAATGCTGACACTGTTGGGACTGACAACCTTAGAGATGAACTAGAATGTCTTTTGCTTAAAGGGATGTGCATTAGTCTTTGGGGGTCCAGAGGCAAAATGTCATGGTTTGTGTATAGCTGTCTCCCCAAAGCTTCATGCTGTCATGGGGCTGTTTCTGGAATTTGTAATTGAGTATTGTGGAAATAGGTGCTGACTCTCCCCTGGAGAAGGTGATTTGCATTTCAATGTAAAGAAGAGAAGTTAGCTGCTTGAGCTGCTGCTAGCTCTCTTCCAGTACTCTTGCTCTTGCCTGCCACCATTGCAGGTTGTTTTCTGCCATGTGCCTCTCTACCTTGGAGCCAACTGAATTTGAACTGAAACCTCCAGTAACTGTGAGCTAAATAAACCTTTTCTTCCCTCATTTTGAGTGTCAGGTGTTTGTCCCAGCAACCAGAGAAGAATAACTAAGACAGTGATTATGATGCATATTGACAATTTTTCTTAGAAATCACTTTGAATTGCAAAATGTTTTTCTGTTCTTTTCAAATGGCCAGGGCTCACTTTAGAACCTTAATAACACAAGAAACTTATAAAATTTACAAAGAAAAAGTTCCAATCTAAAACAGATCCCAGCCAAGGCAGGAGAGCCCTTAAAAGACTTTCCTGCTATCATTGACCACAGGCTACGGCCACCAGGAATGCTGTATACCTTGTTCTAGAAATAAAGGCCCTGTGTCTTGGGGTCTGAGATTTAGCTAGTGATCAGAAAGGTTTTATACACTGAGGCCTTTGTTTCTTCTTATATAACTGGCAAAACATGCAATTTGGAATACTCTCCCTGCCCCCCAAATGTCTGTCTGCCTAACAATAGAGCCACACAGAAAGGCAGTAGGAGGGATGGCCCACAGCTTCATGTGCAAATGGTATGAAATTACTTTGATCATTTTCAGACCTAAGATTTCATCTGTTTACGTATAAAGATAAAATTTCACCATTATATTCTGTCATATATTGTTCTGTCATAATACTGAGTTTTGATCATTGCTTAGAATTTAATAAAATTAAGTTCTGGCTTTCAGATAAACTAAGAAGCTTACATTGGACTTTTGGTGGGGTAGCATCAGGAACCGAACCCAGAACATTACACTTTGGCAGGCCCTTGTGTGGTTGAGCTCTATCTATTCCAGGCAGGGCTTTTTGTTTTCTTTTTGCAAAAAGACTGTCACCACGCAGTGGCCTCCATTTGCTAGCTCCCTCTGTGCACATTTCTTTCTCTTTAGCTGATAAGTGTCATTGTCAGAAAAAGCACATTCACTTCTGGCTGTTCTGGGGAAGTTGACTTGGCTCCTTGAGGGTCCTAGTGCTATCTCGTAGTTCCTTTTGAAATGGCTCGCCAATTAAATATATGCCAGGTCTTTCTTGCCTGGAGCAAAGAACTGAACAAGACCAGGCAAAAATGGTGCCAAAAATTTATTTGAAAAATCAGTGGATAAGTAATAGAAAACTTGGGCCAAACAAAAGAGGAAAAGGAAAAGCGGCAAAAGTCAACATCTGCCATGGTCTAGAAGACACAGAGGCTACTGTGAAGAGTCCTGATAGTGGACTCCTTGTGGCCTCTCTTCTCATTCATGCCAACCACATGTTGTTCTACATACGGGGCCTTGGGAATTATACGGTGCTGTCCCAGGATCTTCTAGTGAACAGGTCCCACTTATTTCCTCAGCAAGCTTTGCCACTCCTACCTCCTATCTGATTAGTGATCAGTTGGTCTTGTATTGAGGTAGGAGGCTAGAACTAGTGCAACTGGACAACCAATCGCACTGTCACAGATATCTATGGCTAACAGATAAACAACAATCATATGCAGAACACCTGAACCCAACATGACTCCAGGGCTCCTGGGCATTGTACATGGAACCAATTAGAAAGTAGTATTGTTGATCTTTTATTTGAAATTGGCACTGCTCAAAGGACCAACTGGAAGATGCCCCTTTCAATCCTTCATTTGCACATGGGAACAACCAATCAAGAGCTCTGTATGTCATCCTTCATTTATCTCTGGCAGACAGTTAAATGAGCCTTTCTACCAGACAGTTTATATCTGCCTTGAGGTCAAGTGAGCTTTTAAAAAGACAATGCCACAGTGCTTTATTTGCATGATGGGGAAGCCAACCTGGGACTTTTTGACACAAAAGACCTCTTTCTCTTATCATCAAACTGCTGTAAGCCTTTTCATTGGCCCAGTTGCCTTGTAGAGAATCGCTCTTTTCATTCCCAATAAATGTATATACTGCATTCACTACCTTCTTCTTTTCTAATTCTTTGTTCAGGAAGCCAAGAACCTAGAAAGAAACCCAGGGGACTATTTATCCTATAATCGTGCTATATACTATGAGAAATAAGTGCCCATGATCTGACCATTTTATGATGTGGGTAAGAGCTAATTTATAGCTACATGACCAGATGCTTCCCGTAGAATCATAAAATACCTCTCTTCTTTCTACCATATAGTCATGTAAGTGTGAGGTTTGTAGACTTAAGAACAGTACTCACCTGGAGGAAGACACCTAGCAGTCTGGGTTACTCTGCTATCTCCCTCAAGTTCTCCCATGGCAAACTGTAAAGTGTCCTGAGTGGGAACCTCCAGAGTCTCATGGCAGGGTGGGGACACCAACAGGGACCATGCGGTGTCAGCATCTGACATTGCTTCACTGCCCCACAATAGGGGACTGAGGTCACCCTCAATCCTCTCTAAATTCATGGGGAAAATGCTAGACCAGCAAGAAGACAGCCTGCTATTTTTACCTGTGACAGAGTACTGTTAGCTCTAGTTGAAACCATAAATCATACTGACCTTTAAACCTAGCTTGGCCACTGCAGAAATAATGGGTGGGAATGGGCTTAGTGCCAGAGTTTAGGGTCACATTGTCCTAAAAGACAGTGCATCACACCATGCACTAAGTTGGTAACAACCGCTTAGAGGAAGGCTTTTGTTATGGAAGTGAGCACAGGCAACCGGATACTTCATCCCAGTGCAAGAACAATCCGAGCCAAGGATGTGTGCAGAGCAGGGCAGAGGGAGGCAGTTCACAGAGAAGGTGGCAGAACGCCTTCCAAGACCTGGATCTCTGTTGGCTAAGGACGTCCATTCTCTGGTTGCAGCTGAGAAATGAAAATTAAATGCTGATTGCCTATGTGAAAACAGATTTGTAGACTTAAGTACAGTGCTCACCTGGAGGAAGACACCTAGGAGTCTGGGTTACTCTGCCATCTCCCTCAAGTTCTCCCATGGCGAACTGTAAAGTGTCCTGAGTGGGAACCCTCAGGGTCTCATGGTGGGGTGGGGACACCAACAGGGACATATTACATCATATATGTGTATATATATATATATATATATATATATATATATATATATACATACACACACATATGCATATTATAAGCAAAGAGAAACCCTCAAAACTCAGCTAACTTCTTTACACTACATATTTTACTATTTATAATTTGGCAGTCATGTCTTTTTCACAAGTAAATAATATCTTGTAATATAAGCACTTTATAATATGAGAAGCTGAGCCTGAGGGAACTTTCTAGAAAATGTCAATTACCATGCAAAAAGCAAGCCTCCCACCTTAAATTTTCATCCCTGCCCTTTTCTCCAGCTACGCTTCGTGTGGTTCCCCTGATGCGTGATCAACAAGAGTCTAAAAATATCACATGGAAAATTCCAGATTTAAAAAAAGTATAGGTTTTTAATGGCTTTTATTGAGGCATATTTTCAAAATTGCTCTAGCTCATTATTGCACTTGTTATTCTAAATGTATTATTGTGCTTAATTTAGAAATTAAGCTTCATCAGAGGTATATAAGGACAAGCAGTGATCTATGAACGTTTAAATTTTTTAAAAATGTATTTCAATAAAAGACACATTGCCCCTAATCCACTTCAAAATATATCCCTCACTTTGAACACACTGATTGTTCTTTTCTTGTCGCTTTCTGAAGCAGTGCTGGAAGTTTTTCACACAGCTTTACTTGGTGTGATCAAAAATATGGTGACCGCAGCTGCCAAATGCCATCCAATGGAGAAGCAGGCTCATACAGACAGGCTGAGCTGAGTCCTCCTCCACCTCACTCACCACCTCTGGCACCATGAAATCTCTACCCTTTCCCAAACTCAAAATGGCCATGAAAGGGAAGCACTTTGAGTGGATTTATGACATGGAAGCAGCTACAACAGCAGGACTAAAGATGTCGTCTACCCATGAAAGAGGACTTCGAGAGCTGCTTCAGAAAATGCTAAGAGTAATGGTATACATGTGTTTGGAATAGGAGGGAACATTTTGAGGGAGATTCGTGGCAGTTTGCTGTTATTGTTTTTGTTGTTGTTGTTATTTGTCTTTTTTTTCAATTTCAACATTCACCACAGTTTCGATTACATAATGCACGCTAGGCCTTGGCACTACTCGGGGTTTCAGTCATCGTCTGAGGTTCCAGGAATGTGTTTTCAGGTAAGAAGAGCTGTGATACATAGTGAGTGTATAGCAGCTCCTTAAACAGAGCATGTAAACACAATTTAACATCACTATGGAAATTGCGCTATTGAAAAGACATCCCAAGAAATGCATTTGCTGTGGGACGACCCAGGCTGGAAGGATGCTGTACCTTCTCCAACAGGCTGTCTGGAAACCTCCCGCATTCCTGCCTGTGGCAGCAGTTCATATGCTTCTCCGTGGGGGTGGCAGAGGGCCACACAGCAGGCCAGAACAATTTAACAATAGGAGAAGGCCATTCTTGCAACTGGTAATTATTCCTCTGCATGCAAATGTAAACTGACCTGGTCTGTCCCACATGGCTCAGGATGGACAAAACCTGTGGTAAGTGGCAGATAGGTTGTCACATCCCTGGAAGGCAGGGCCATTTCTCCTTGTTGGTGCAGAAAAGGGTGTGAGGACGCTTTCCTGGGATTCAAGTGCCATCAGACAGTCGAGGAGACGCAGGAATGCTGCTGCTGCTGCTGCTGCTGCTGCTAAGCTCAGGGGCCCACAGAGCTATTTCAGGGTTGTTGGAGTGCCTGCCCAGAACTACTGGCAGTTTGCATCTTAAGACTTTCAATTTTTTAAAATATGCCCACTAATAACTATAACATGAAAAGTATGCTAACACAAAATTCCAGGATTCTTCTTCCTCTTCTTCTTTTTTCTTTTCCTTTTGAGACAGGATCTCACTATGCAGCTCAGGCTGGCTTTGAGCTCACTTTGTAACCCAGACTGGCCTCAAATTTGCAATGATCCTTCTGCCTCAGCCTCCCCAGTGCTGGCATTACTGACACGTGCCACCATGTCCAGCAAAACTCCAGAATTACCCATGAGCATCTCTCTCCTTTATTTTCTGTGAGCTGGGAAATGAGAGCAAAGATTTTACTAGCACTGCAGGCAAGTAAGTGAGAGCTCTGTGTGAAGTAAAGAGCGCACCTACTTCCTAGCTGATGTGCTTTATTGCCATGCCATAGAAAGTATGACTGAAAAGTTTTCGTTCACATCTGTGTTCTGCATTCTTTAGTGCATTTTTGGAAACTATCTTCTCATACCATTACTTCCTAAGTCAGTGAAACAGGAAAATTGTCTTTAGCAATCTCATGATTTGCTCTGGACAAAACACCTGAATATAACAAATACTTGCAAAGTAAAACCCTTGCAAAATTAAATTTGCCATAGGAAAACATTTAAGTGTATTCCAGAAATGGTTACAACCTTATTGGGCATAGTCAAATAAAGGAATTAGCAAACACGGTGTCATTTTAATTCCAGCTGTAAGTTTCTACGAAACTTTCTTGATCTGCCTCACATAACTTGCAAGCACAGTCCAAACTGAGGATGTGTCTTTCACAGCTCTTGCCAAGCTGCTCAGCCTGGGCCATCAAGAACAAGGGATCCCAGGCTACCACAAAAATCCAGGCCACCTTCAAGTGCATGCTCAGGTCAATTTAAAGTTAACTTTATCTGAAGCAAACATCAACTTGTTTAAAGGCAACGTTCCACCCTAACTTTAAAGGACACAGAGCATTGGCATTGACTCAATTATCTCTTGATTCACGAACATCTCCTCATAGTCCTAAAGGCACATAATATACATTTCAAAAGATTTGTATAAAATATGAACATGACTGCTTTTTGGGAAGGGGGAAATGATTGGATAGCTTGATACTAATCATTCCCAGGTGTTTTTTTCCTAAAGTCATTTGGCACTTACTTGTTCAAAAAGGTCCTGCTCATTTTCTTTTTTGGTACTAAGAATCGAACCCACAACCTCTTGCCACTGAGCTTCATCCCCGGGCCCTCATCTTCCTCTTGACCTCTGTACAGTTTCTTTCGTGCACATGTTGGGGCCTGATGACTGGAGAGAAACAGTGTCGTGTCTGCATGTGGTCTCACCTCTGAGAGCTCACAGCGGGGGAGCGTGGTGCTTCTGCTGCTACAGCTTGTGTCCAGATGTTCCCCCACAGTCTCACGCAGTCAGGTGAGCCCTTTCCAGAGGTGGCTAGATGTAGAGTGTGCCACCCTGGGGGTGCTTCATGTCGTAATGTAGGCTCGGGGCACTTGGATCAAGGGTGTGAGCACTACCCTCTCCGACTAGCCTGCATAAAAGGGGCAGAAAGACCCCCGTAAGGTCGCTTTGTTGCTGTTGCTACCTTGTGGATGCTATAAGCTGTTTTCTGTGATGCTCCTCTGCCAAGCCACCCTGTCTTGGAGCCAGCCGATTATGGATTGAACCCTTTACCTACTTTAACTTTGGGTATTGGATATTATATCTCAGCCACGAGAAAAGTACCTAAGGCATCCATCCATACACCCTATTGTTCCTTTCCCAAGGCTCCCTGCCAGAACCCTGCATCATGCTGTCTGGATCATCTAGGCAAATAATCCCAAGCCCCAACCTTGTGCATTTTGATACAGCAATGTGAAACACACTGAGACACTCAGCCTTCTACAGCGATCTGGGCCAAGCCTCCTGTTCACTCCTTGCGTATGAAACTCTTTTCAGATCCTTGCCGACTGTAACCTCTTGAACTGTATTCCTGTGGATTTCTAGAGACTGAGACTCCTGCCTTGGCATACCCCTTCTCTACCACTGAGCATATCCACTACTTTAAAGTTCACATCCCTCCTGCATGTGTCATCTTCAGGGTCACGTAGCAGCATCCTCTTCTTGAATGACAGTCACTCTCGCTTCTTCTCCATCAGGGCAAGATACGGGATTCCAGAACTCAGGCAGGACACTGGTGCTTGGCAGGGGGACCCTGACTCCAGCTCCTCCTTACCATTCAGGGTCTCATACCTGCACTGAACTCCACGCTACATCTCACCTCCAGTCCTGGTCCCCATAGCAATTATGCAGCTGTGCTATCACACTGCCCTCCTCCTCGTTCCTCAGTGTGGGCTTCTGTTCTAGGAGAGGCAGACCAGATCTTCTGGTTGATTCAACTGTCTGCCTCAGGACCACAGGGCAGAATCTGTCCAGCCCAGGAAAACATCTCCAAAGCATCTACTGTCAAACTGGTCAATGTGTAGCTTACTCTTTACATTAAACTACTCTGAAGGACATTACAGTACTATATAGCATCAAGAATTGTGCCAATTTCTAAAATCAAGTACCAGACTGGGGATGTGGAGGCACGGGTGCTGGACGTTGCCCAAGACGAACAGCTGGATTCCTATGACTACCCAAGTGGTTTACCTGCCTGCTTATGAGAATCCTATAGTCTCATAAGACTACAACAATGAGTTGACCTGGTTTCTACCCCAAATTGTTACACTTAGGAAGTCTCGTGGAGCTCAGGTGAGATTTAACATCCAAAGAGAAAAGGCTTCCCAGCTAGGCGTCTTCATTTCCAAGGTGATTCTTGATTCTGATGCACATCAAACAGTACTTCAAGAAAGGGACTGAGTTCTGGCTGTGAATACTGTGGATTTCCAAGATACTGAGCACAGCCAGATATTGAGCACTGCTGAGATCCAGAAGACGGCCCATGAAGTCAGCATGCATGTACATTTCTTTCCCAACAATTATCATCACCAAAGAGGGGACTGTGTGCTAGAGTTTCAGCTCCCTAGCCAGGTGCAGCACAAGCTAGCTGGGCCCAAGAAAGCCACTTGGGGAATTCTTTTCTCAGCCCCTTCTGGAACGTTGGTTGGGGAGGATGCAGAGACATACTAACCAACTGCATTACCTACACTGTACTGTCTTTGCAGTCCCTGGTTTTCTAGATGAGCTTCATTGCCTGGAAGGAGAAGAATAATGAGGGCCAGGATAAGCGTAGCCTGTAGAGAACCAGCTAGAAAAGGTAACTGACATTTCCTAGAAACCACAAGCTAGGTGTTTACCCAGGTTAAGATTTTGACTATAGAAATGGATAGGAAAAAAGAATCTTTCATCTGCTTTTTCCTGCCATCCCATCCCAGCCTTCGATTCCTACAAGTTTCATATATACTTTGGGGACTCCGAGGACACACTATTGTTGCCACTTCTCTGTCCTTTCCTTTCAAAAGTTAAACACAATATGAAATGTGAACTTTCAATAACGATTAAACATAAAATGCTCTTGAGAAAAAGCTCTTCCAAAGACAGAAGCCAGTGGAAACGCTAGTAGCACCTTGCCCGCTACGACTTGTGTCAGATGTCCCCCAGGCCCTCATGCGTATGGGCTTTTTCACAGGGGGCTGAATCTGGAGTATGTGATGCTGGGATCAAGAGTGTGTGATTAGTAAATCAGCTATGGATGGGTCTGGCATAATTCCAGCTAGAACTAAGAGGCCGAGTGCTCTACTGGCCCTAGGGTGGGGAGACTGCATACAATGTAAGGGACAGAACGAGGCTTGTCCCTTCCTCCCTAGCTGTTTTGCTACCTTCTGGTAGCATGAAAAGCTCCCTCTCTTACTACTTTTGCTGTCTTCCACCACTATGAACTGTTGCCCCTCTGCCATGTGCCACCCCACCTTTTGCAGTCAGCCAATTATGGACTGGAATCTCTATAAACTGAGCTAAATAAACATCCTCCTCAAAAAAAAAAAAAAAGATAAAATCAAGTACCATACAATCACTTATTAATGACAGCTTGACCCAGAGGTTGTCCCCTGTGTGCTTCCTCATTTACTGGACTTTGTTCTCCTTTCCCTTCCCTTCCCTTCCCTTCCCTTCCCTTCGCTTCCCCTCCCCTTCCCTTCGCTTCCCCTCCCCTTCCCTTCGCTTCCCCTCCCCTCCCCTCCCC
>PVKN010009141.1:0-24155 GCA_004027915.1 Capromys pilorides
GAAAATCATGAATTTTCCTGATCGTGGAGAGGTAAACAGAATTTTCTATTTTGTCTTGTTTTCTGGAATTAGTCTTATGTAAAGATGTACATCCATTCCCTAGGATCACACATGCCTAAACTGTTTTTTAAATATTTCAATGGGTATAAGATATAGTTGTGCTGGTTTGAATGAGAATATTTCTTACCAAGGTAACACAGCTCAGAAAATGAATAACTCAAGTCAACTTTCACATGCGGTCAATAGGTATATAATGTGCCTCTCCTACATACAACTCATTAAAATAACGTATTTCTAAAGAACAGCACAAAATCCAAAGCTAATTATAAAATTCTTTTCCTTTTTTTTAGTACTGAGGATCGAACTCAAAACCTTGTGCTTGCCAGCCAGGTATTTCTCTGCCTCTGAGCTATTTCCCTGGCCCATAACATTCTGGCCTAATAGTCATCTGGAAAAGTTTATATCAACATAAATTAATTCTAGTGGCATGAAAGTATAATAAAAGTATTCAATGGCAGAGGAAAACAACGTAATTCAATTTATGACAAAATTATATATCCACCCCCTCATATGCTATGTAAGAGAGGACCTACTTTAACTCCAGTGGTAGGAGGCCACTGCTTACCATGAGTCCTGACACAACCACCGATGAACTGTCAGGAGAAAGGTTAATTTCTTTCATGGGTCCGGTCTTCTCCTTAGGGGTCACCCTCACTCGATATCCAGTGAGGCGGACGTTGGGTGCTGTCCACTGGGCGCTTATACTCGTGGGTGTAACCTGAGTAAACCTCAGGTTGGTTGGCGCAGGAATGGCTGTGAGGATGGCCAGTGGTTAAAGATTATTTTATAGGAAATGGGGAGAAGAAAAAATAGAGTGGATTCCAAGAAGAAAAATGCATTGCTTTTGTTGGTTAGATGGATTCCCTGGTTTAGCAGAGATTTAGCACAAGAGTATCAACAGGGAATACAGACTGAAGAACATGTACATTGAAAATGTGTTTTATAACCACCATTTCTCACAATCACTGGAAATACTTGAATAAATGTTAGAACTCCAGGAGATTTTAGGTTTTAAAAGGCTATTTTCCCCCTTAAAAACAAAAACATTGAATTGGCTTACTGGTCATTACAATTGATTTTTCCATTAGTATGAAAAGATGAGCGATAGCCCTTTTCTCTATAAATTATCTCTGTATGGAACACCATTTCAAAGTATTCCATCCAAAAAAAACAGACATAATTATGCTTTTATTGTCTTTTTATTTGGGCCCCATGGCAGCTATCACTACTAAATTTAAAGGATTTTCTGTGGTGCAGCATAAGAAGAAAATTGGCTCATAGTAGAAGCAGAAAAGAAGCAAAGAGCAACAGTGCAGATTGTCACCTCCAGGGCTTATGCCACCACTAGCGCACATCTTTCACATTCCACTCTGCTTCAGAAATAAAGCAAAAGAGAATAAAGAATCATAGAGGCCAGGCATGGTGGTACATGCCTGCAATCCCAGTACTCTGGAGACTAAAGCCTGAGAATCAGCCCAAGTCCAAGGCCAGCCTGGACTATCTAGTGAGTTCAAGGCCAGAGAGGCTTTGTCTCAAAGGACCAAAAAAAAGAATTCTGGAAAGCACTAATTCTAATAACTGCTTCGTATTCATGTGAATCAGAATCCTTTAAGGAAATTACACAGCAGTATATGACATCTTACCAGGGAAGAAAGCTATCACTCACGTATGTCCTCTCGAGGCTCACATTGCTATGAAATATCCTATCATTAGGGTGCTTTTTTTAGGGAAGCTCTGTGATGCCAAACATCTTTCCTTTGTATTTAATGAGAGCAACCACAGGGAATCACAGCTTAGGAAATAACTCACATTTTAAATATCACTTTCTAATGTCTCACTTTATGGCTTTGGTTATAGGCCAAGTTACTTCAAATTCTTCTTATATGAAAACATACTTATATGAAAATATCACCTAAATTTTACTGTTTGCTATCATTCCTCTTTAAAGAGGGTCATTCATAATAGACACAACTTTGAAGGTTGTGCTTGGAAGTATCACGGCGGCAAGGCATGAAGCCGCCGCTCCCAAGAGCGCCCGGGGCATGAGTACTGCTATACCTGTGGACTGGGTTCCAATCAGGGGCTCGCTCTCCATATCATCGTGCAAGGCAACCACACTGACTGTGTACTCAGAGCCCGGCCTGAGGCCTTGCAGCTCGGCAGTGTCTTCTTCACCATCAGGTGCAGGGAATAGCTCATGGATTCCATCCTCAGGGCTCGAGTAGGTCACCCTGTACCCGGAAACTTGCCCCTGTGGGCTTTCCCAAGCAATTTTGATGGAATCGACATCCACATCAGTGAATGCCAGTCCTTTAGGGCGATCAATGTCTGTTAGGCAAATTAATGGTAAGAGGTTATGTGAAAAGCAAGTTGTGGAAAAAGTATTTTTATTACAGGCAAAGCGATTTTGCAGATATCATTTTCTTTGATAAATTAAACTCCAATTAACCCACCATTGAAATGAAAAATAACTTGACATTTACTTAGATCTTATTGTCTAAAAAATATTTAATGTCTCATTATTCATTAGAACCTGAGTATGAGACATGTAGACACCCTGCAAAATGTCCCCGTGAGATTTATTCATACTAATTTAAAGATATTATACCAAGATTTGCTTTTGCGATGTGAGGTTAGTCTCAGATCTGGATTTTCTATAACTTGGAAGTGGCAAAGATGCTTTTCAGTATTACATTCAGATGGCTGTAATTTTTCTTAAATACTTCTTTTTCTCTCCCTGTTCAGTATTCGTATTAGACATCGGTCCAGCCGCACTCCTCTGAGGTTTCTAGCTTACCTCAGTCAACTTTACCATCCAGTCATAGAAAAGGCAGTCCTAAGCAAAATACTTCGTAGATTTGCTATAGGCAAATAAGATTTTGCTGAGGCCATTTAAGCAAAAGAATTTCGAAGCATGTAACTGCGGCAGGTCCACAGCTTCTTTCCCTTTAAACTTACTCCTTGGCACTGAGAAGGACAAATGCTTACCATGGGCTCAGCTCAAGATGCAAAACATAAAACTATTAGTTGGTTGTTCTAGGCAGAGTACATGCAGACACCTAAGAATAAAATTTCACTTTGAAAATGGAAGCCGAGTGTTCGTTACGTACTGGTTACTGCAGTCTGAACCAGGGGCTGGCTCTCTCCATTCTGATTCTGAGCATAGACACTGACCACGTACTCCACGGTGGGCTGCAAGCCTTCAATGGTCATTTCTGTTTTGTCTGCAGTGGGATAGAAATGCAACTGTAGCATTCAGACAAATCCAAGCAAGTGACCTGCAGACTTTTATAGCTGGCACATGATAGCATAAAATACTCATTTCCAGAATTATTATGGGAATGCAGAGGATTCACACACACCAATTTTCTCTTAGACAAACCTGTTTATTGCTAATAAAAATTTGTGCTGGCGAGATGGTTCAGTGGTCTAAAGCGCCTGCTTAGGAAAGCTCAGGCAACTGTAGGGACTGCGGTTCGATCCCCGGCACCACATGCTGCGCCAGCCCCACCACCAGGGTAGGCTGAGCCAGCCATAAAATAAATAAATAAAGAAACAAACAAACAAGCAAACAAATAATTAAAATAAAATAAAACTTGAGAATGTTATGGGACCGGTGAGATGGTTCAGTGGTCTAATGCGCCTGCTTAGGAAAGCTCAGGCAACTGCAGGGACTGCGGTTCGATCCCCGGCACCACATGCTGCACCAGCCCCACCACCAGGGCAGGCTGAGCCAGCCATAAAATAAATCAACAAACAAATAAAAATTAAAAAAAAAAAAATTTGCTTTGTTTGGTTAAAGTCACACTCAAAAATAATCTCTAGAATTTAGCAGGATTCTCCAACAATTAACGATGTTGTTCTTGGGAAAAGAAAAAAAAGAAAGAAAGAAAGAAAGAAAAGAAATTTAACTTGATTCTAAGAGATTGCCATAACATTCTAATTTTACAAAATTTTTTTTGTGATTTTATGTCCTGTTTCTTTTTTTATTACTTTTAATAAGAAATAACAGTGATAGTTTCACAACACATTAGGACAGCCACAATAATTAATACAATGCACATTGTTGTCTTCATAGTAGTTGTTCTGAGTACAAGATGCAGACATAATAACTTTTCTAAACACTATTGCTACAAATATTTCTTCTTGCTGAACTAACAGAAAGTAGTTATATAGTTCAATATTCCATAATGATAGTGGGTTATCGGCAGGACTGGCAATGTCAGAAGCTGTTGACTTGAGTCTTTTACAGCTCAGCATACTAATCTGGCTTTATTTTTTATGTTTCATGGTGAAACATTTCTGCTGGGTGGTTAAGACCAAGTTAAAGCAAGACCTATACAACAAAACATTTAACTTTTGTATCTGACAAGGTCAGTCAAATCCCCTCAGGACTAACCTTGAAACCACATACAATGTTTTGTAAAACTTTTGTCAGTGTCAGCCATCTGGGTGAGTCACAGCCATTGCTTGACCAGTTTGCTTTCTGTGAAAGCCTGAGAGAATATTTTCTCTCTAGGTGACTCTCTTTAGGCACACTATACATCGTCGGATCCCTTTCCCCTGTGACCCCATAATTTCCTTGAACAGAAAATTTGGGATACCAGTGAGTTATAAGATGTTACAGCACATGTCCAGAGTCTTCACTGACCTTGAAGAGCTAGGGCCAAAATATTGGCTATCCTTATAGCCCTTCTTATTCTCCAATTTTTTGGTCTGCAAACTTAAGTTCTTAACCATCTAGAAGAGAAGCTTAGTGATACTATTACTCTATAACATTAGTATTTGAGCTTAACATCACTGTCTTCCTGAATATTAACTGCCTTAGACTTAACACGAAACAGTATTTTCCATCAATCACTGATATTCTAATAAATCCCTATAGAATGTGATTTTAAAAAACTGTTACGCTTTTTTACTCACAAATACTTTTATAAAAACAAAATAATAGCATTGCCAGATTAGCCTATCCCTCCCTGTTGGTGTATATTCTAAACCATACAGATGGAGCTAATAATTCAAGATGTCCATACTGCTAAACAGAACAATATGTGCAAACACATGAGTTCTAAAATCACCACTGAAGAATAAGCTTATAACAATCTTGAGCCCTGAACTCATGGATGGAAAAACACTGACCTAATATGAAATGTACATTAAGGTGGCCATTTATTAGAAGAAGAAAAATCATGCCATCTATCCTGTTGGATGTGACGTGTTGGTTTTTCTTACCTGGACCTACAGTTTCAGTTTTTGATGGTCCTATGCCACTTTTGGGAGTAGTGGTCACTCTGTAACCAGTCACAGGAGACTTGGAAGGCAGCCACCTGATGCTAATGCTGTTATCCTGCACATTGGTCACTTGCATCTGGGATGGCTTGTCGATTTCTACAAATAAAAGCAAAAAGCCAGTGAAGTCTCAGTCCTTGGGGACAAGACTGCACAAGTCCTTGTCCCTCGTTCTGGTGCACTCAGATGCTCTTTTACTTAATTTCTCCCAGGTTTTGGGGACAAAGGTGGTGGTGGTACAAGAATAAAGATGGAGTTTGGGAAGACAAATACACATCTTTACATTATTATCACTATTTCAGGGTTTTTTGTTTTGATTTTTTTGTATTTTGGCAAAGGGTCTACAGTGTCTATAGGGTCTCACTACATAGATCGGATTCATAGTGACCTGCCTGTGTTCAGCCTCTCAATAGTTTGGCTTACGGATGCATGCCACTATGTCCAGTCTCAATTGCTGACTCAGTGTGCCCAGGGGTGGGGCTGGCACAGCATGCTGGGAATCGAGCCCCTGGCCCCTGCATCTGCCTAAGCAGGTGCTTCACTTCACTGAGCTATTTGGCCAGCTCTTATTGTTACTATTTCAATATGATTGCTTCTCTCACAAAGAAGCTACAAACTAAGTAGATGTTTGTCTCCTTACCTACCAACCCTTTCATTAATTTTTTTCTTTAAGCAAATATTTACCCTCTCTGCTTGTTTCTATGGTAGGCATACGAGATGTATCAATCAACTACACAGACAAAACTTTTGCCCTTGGAGCACATCCTTACATATTGGTCTCTAAACTTGTTAGTTGCAGGTGCACTTAGCTATAGGCTGTTGCTTTATTAAAAAGGAAAGTCAGAGCCAGACCTGGTGGCACATGCCTGGAATTTCAACACCTGAAGCTAAAGCAGGAGGAGCACAATACTGAGGCCAGTCTGGACAACATAGTGAGACCCTAATGCAAAACAGGAAGGCCTGGGATTGGTAGGCTGTAATTCAGTTCCATGAGCTCAAATCTCAGTACCCTCCACCCCACCACCACCACCAACACAAAGAAGCAGAAAAATCACGGCTGGGCACATAGTTCAGGCCCAGTGAATAGCGCATGTATCTAGCTTATCTAGCAGGTGTGAGACCCTAGGTTCAAACATCAGCATGACCAAGAGAAAAAAAAAAAAAAAAGGAAAAATCAGTTTCATTAGGAAGAAAATACACTGGGAGAAAGAACTTTGCAAAAGCTGTCTAAATAAGCAAGCTTGTTATCATTCTAAAGGAGCTATTTATACCTGTTCGGTAATCTATGGAAACAGGCTTGCTGCTGGCAGGACTGTCCCCACGGCCAGTGACAGCATACAGAGTGATGGTATAATCGGCTCCAGGCTTCAGGTTGCTGATGGTGGCTGTGTTCTTGCTCCCAGCCACGGTAAACTCCTGGACAGGGCTGGTTCCTCCTACAGGAAGGCATTGCAGAGTGTGAGGGCCTTGGCATTACTCAGGGGATTACTAATGAATTAACATATCAAAGGCAGGATGTAAATCACATCCTATTGCTTATTCCTTTTTAAGGAATGCTATTAATAGACTCTGAACAGAAAGGTGTATTTATGCATGTAGTAAACCTTGATAAGTGTATAAAGATTGAGAGAAAACTGTACTTAATGCTGTTTTAACTTCCAGCTTTAAAATGTGACCAAGTTGTAGAGAAGCATCAAAAGGAAGAAGCAGAGAAGCCACTGCTAAACCTAAGGTTGCACGGATTACAGCCTTTTAAAAGTCTTAATGGAATACATTTATGTTATACATAAGGATATAAAAAAGTAAAATGAAATAAAATCACATTTCCCCCAACGGTACTGTGACTTTACAATCCTTTTCCCCTTAGCTCTGTCCTTTCTCCATTATTATAGTGCAAAAGCTATTTTTTAATCTTAATTTTCAATCAATTATAACATACATAGTTTCCATGTGTTCCTGAAAAAGGCAAGGGCTACTGAAGGGGCTTCCCAAGGTCTCTCTACTTTTCTACCGCTGTGGAGCTTCCAAGTTCCCCGTAATGGACTCCGACACGGTCAGAGCATAAGAGGGCACGCAAGGCACCTGTTTCGCCGTAGGTGATCCTGTAGTACCGCACTGTGACGCCAGGGGCGTCCCATTTGATCATGACGCTGCTGGGCGTGGAGGCAACGACTTCCAGGTCCCTTGGAATGTCAGAAACTGGAAAAACACGGGATATTTTTCACACTCATAACTACCAAATGATACTCACATATAAAATGTAAGCACTACACAAGTTTATTAGAATTAAAAATTATGAGCAATTCAAGGCACACTGGGCCCTTGGTTTATGAATCTAACTCGTTCCACTATTCAAGTCCCAGAATTCATTCCACAATTCTGGTTGCGACCCAATTCTACGCATACTCTGTTTTTGTTTTTTTGGTGGTGCCAGGGATGGAACTCAAGCACCTATTCCACTGAGCTATCTCCCCAGCCCCTCAGCAACCCAATTCTGTTACCACAATCATGGTGAGTTACGTTTGTGAAACAGGGTTTAACTGTAGTTGAAGAAATCATTCAAATTCTGATAAAATGATTATTTCAACTTCACTGACAATTTTTTTTTTTTTTTTGGTCTCAACTTTTTACTCTCCCATTTGAGGCGGGGGTAGTAGATACCATGCTGATACTTCTCCTGTAGGTGCTTCAGCAACGATCCCCCAAGAAGAGTAACACTTACTACACTAAAATTATGTTTGAAAGGGAACTTTGAAAGCATTACATTTTCTATATTTCGAATAAAAGGTTAGTCATTAGAAACACCCAGTAATCCAAATTAGATGAGAAATATCTTGGGATAAAGAACTGTATTCTTATATTCTAAGAGGGAGATTTTTCTGCACATTTTATTTCTTCTCCCTCTTCATCTTTGCTCACCACCCATGGTCTAATCTTTAAGAGATGACCGATGTGCACAATGCAATGCTGCTTCGCAGACTAACCCAGCCAGCCAGGAAAGCTTCCCAGTTTCTTTGTAGACCAGAAAACAACTTACTCGTGGGCTGCTGGCCAATCAAGACAGGGCTTTGCTCTCTGCCGTTAACAGCAACAATGCTGACCACATACTCGGTGCCCGGAAGCAGGTTGGTGAGGGTGATAGAATTCCGAGAGGGAGGCACTCGGTCTTCTCGGGGTCTTCCACTAACATGCTCAGGATGATGGCGAATTATGTAGCCAGTGACGGGGGCTCGGGGAGGCATCCAATAGACAGTGAAAGAGTTGGCCGTGATATCAGAAAAGTCAATGCCAGTTGGGGAATCAAGACCTGTTTTTGCATTCATTAGAGGAAGAGGGGGCGGGGAAGACAAGATACCATCAGCTTAGCCAGGGAGGTGGGAAAGTAACACTCATCAGGATTTTGTCCTTTCTCACGATGCAGCTGGTGTAATGGCTCAAAATAATCAACTCATGCCATTATTTTTTTCTTTTGCTAAGTAATACAAGTGATTTATTTGTATCATTGCAGTAGGCTTCTGCATATATATGCACACACACATATATATTCTAAAACAGAAAATATAAACTTGTTGGCTTAGTAAAGGAGGAAATAGAATGGCAATGATGGGATTACACAGAGCTGGCTCATCAACAGAAATATCCACCAACTCTGAATAGCAAAAATTATGAGATAGTCTTCTTGGAAGTTTTTTTCTAAATGATAGACAACAAAGTTTCTGAACTAATTTCAGTTTCTCTCGAAGCAGTGTATGGAATCTTAATGACAGAATTGGTAATTGGTAACTAACTTTTGCATAAGATTTATTTTCATTTTTAAGACCAAGAATGAAAAAGTGATGACAAAGCTATGCCCATTACCACCAGAAAGCCCAGGTGTACTTTCAGAGGTAGAACTTCATCGTGTCAATCAAGCTGCCTGGTGAGAGAGCCTCAGGGAAGCAGGCAAGCTGCCGACAGGACTCACCTGTTTTCTGTCTTCCCCTGAGAGGGATGCTCTCATGTTGTTCATAGACACTGGAGACACTGACTAAATATTCAGTCCCAGGCAGCAGGTCTGAAGAGAGAAGTAGGATTTATCTTAGACTTGTGTTTGAAAGCATGAAAAGCCAAAGTACTCCTGTGACTATTTCACCTGATAAAATAACCAAGCATTGAGTCCTGCAGCCTGCTTCCACCTATGTAACCACTGCCACCTGGAGATGAGACTGTCACTGGGGGGAGGGAAGGGTCACCCTGCCTGGAAGCCTCTCAGCACACTGCTGTTAGCTCCACCTCTGTGAATGTGCCTCAGCTGCGCCCACAGTACTAGGGAGCTGCTTCAGACATTTCTCTCACCCACTTGATAAATGCTGTGGAATTGTGTATCATTCACCCCTCACAGCAGTCCTGTGAGGTCATTTACTACTTTCTAAAGCAGCTTTAAGCCATATACTGAACACATCTAACCAGTACAGTGTGGCAGGTTTTGATACTTGTGTGACTTGTGGAAGCATTCGCTGTGTTTAGCATGCAGAACGTATCCATCACCTCTGAAAGGCCGGCTTATTACAGCTATACCTACCCAATAAAACAAAAAGTGGGGTGCATAAACATTTCACTCCTGGCCCAAGCACACTCACAGGTTGACCTAGTCCAAGACCAATGGTCTTAACAGCTAACGTTTATTGCAAAGAGCCACTCTCTGAAAGGAAATGACCGCTTCTGCCACGTTTAGCAGAAAACAGTACCTCCGGAAAGCTTAATAAACAAACATTCCTGAGTTTGCTTTTCTCACATTTTGACAGGCAGTGCCTGAGAGTTACAGGGTGAGTTCCCTGGCCTTTGCACTTTGGCTTAACAGATGCTCACTCCCCTCCCACTCTGCGGTCCATCCTTTGGTCTTTGTGCAGCGGCGCAGGCAAGGTTTATGAAAGCGCTGCACTAAGAGGTGGAGGCTGGGACTTAGCTTCTCCGCTCCTACTTGCCAGGGACAGTTTAACAACATTCAGAGACCTCACATGCTTCACCTTTTAAAACAGGAAAAGAGTGACTTCTTAAAGTGGGAGAATAGCTGTGGAAGACCACTTGAGCAGCTCCCCTTTAAAGAGGAGTGACTGTCTCCATTTTGACTGAGCCTGACCCTGCTTCCTCATATTGAAATGTACAGAGCTGGCTAGGACTTCTCATTGTACTTTCAGTTGGCCGTAAGCAGTGTGTATTGGTCTAGCTGGTAATTTTTGAAGATGGCATGCGTGTTTCCCTGATAACCCACACCTGCTGCTCTCCAATATGAGCCAGGTCGAGACAGGATGAAGAGCCAATGCTCCACGCTGTCAGCTGAGATCGACCCTCGAGATAGAGGCTATGACTTCCTGGGGCTTGAAAGATTACACATCAGAGCTGAAGCACCAGACCCCAAAATATTAGATACTATCTCAATAGCATAATACAAATTACTTCCTTTGCATATCCTCTCTGAATATGGCAGAGGTGAATGCAAGCCTCCTACTTAGCCCAGCTCACAGTGCTCACCTTCTTCCCACAATTCCCTTTCTCAAGCCACTCCCCTTTCTCCACTGAATAAAACCTGAGTGCAGCCCTGGGTAGTTCTCTTGGTTCTGGAAAGCCATGAGGGAAACAAGGACCTAGGGCCCCTTGGCTTCCCAATAATTATATATATATATATATATATATATATATGTTTTATTATATATTATATTACATATATTATATAATTATTATATATTATATATCTTATTATATATATATATATATATATATATATATACACACACACACATATGTCTTAGTGTCTTTGTTGTTGCTGTGCATTGCACTGGGAGTGGTAGATTGGAATTAACTTGGTGGAATTCCAATAACATGTTTTTAGGATTATAAGCTTAGACTTCTTGGGCCCAGAGGAGAACCAGGAAGGGACTCTGACAAATAGCTACATCGATAAACCTTGAACTCACAACAGCTGGACCAGAAGTTCTTGAGGCACTGGCCTTGGCTAAGCTGGCACTGACCCGTGATGCAGGGCCACGTATACCGAGTAATGTGCAAAATGCTGATTCCATGATATTCTTGAACAGAAATAGCCCTGCAGAAGTAGCCCTGCAGACATAGGGATGTTCTTGCCCTCAGCCAAAATCTAAGAAACTAAGATCACGGCCGTGCTTAGCTGCCTTTCTTTGTGGTTCAATTTCTAAAGTGTGTTTGGAAGGGAGAGGATGTTTTCAGACCACCATTTGGAAATGTATCTAAATCCTATTTTCCCCCTGTGTGTAATCTTTTGCTATTTTTACACATTTTACTACAATAACCTACAAAGTGAAAATAATAAGAAGCACTGTTTATGTGAAACGCAGCACCATGGTGTAGCCTACTCATATTTTCTTTAATAAAAAATGTCTTTTCCAAAATTGTAGAAGCTGGAAAAAGACAATTTTCATAAATTGTTGTTTATTTAATGTCAGTTGTTTTCTAGGTTCTTGGCCTTCTGAGAAATCCTGCTAACGGATGCTTTTTGAAATACAAATTAAACTTCTCACTCTGTACAGCATCCTAATCTCTCCAAGCAATCAGTCGCTGATTCTAAGTTTCCAAATGCTAAACAGATTACCTGCTGATATTTCAACACACACACACACACACACACACACACACACACACACACACGCCAACACAACAAACCAATATGTGATACTACTTTCAATCTTGCCTTTTTTCTTCTCTAAACATTTTGATTTAGTCTCATAATTTCTCTTGACATCCACTTATTTTTAAGAGCTTATTTGGAAGTAGAATGCATCTGAAGTCTTCAAACTGAATTGCTGATGTTTTCTGGCATGAATTTTAGGAAGCTGTAGGTATTAAAAGTATATCAAGATAGCAATAAATGTTACATCTTTCAAAATTTATAGAGCTGCACATTAAACAAGGAGTTTAGTTTGTAGTTCTGCGGCTTTCTCTTATTGCTGCTACTTGAGAAGTCAGGATCCATTCAGTATGCACCAGGTTGGTTATTTAGTAAATAGGTATATTTGAGTGCTTACTTGTTAGGACCACTGCATTGTCTGAAGGAGAAATGGACAGCTCTGCAACATCCTCCTCATTCTTCACAGGAGAGTAGCGCAACAGGAAGTTAGTCAGCTCAATAGACGGAGGCGGGGCCCAAGTGACCCGCATAGTGTCTGGGCCAATATTGGTGAACCGCAGGTCAGTGGGAGGAGGGACAGCTGGTTTTAAACAAGAAAGAAGGCAGAGTTAATATCACTTTAAAGTTTGAGCAAATAATTGGAAAGGTAAAAACAATGTTTCATGCATAAAAGAGACAGTCATAATCATGCAAATCATCTAAGCCTAATCTAAATCATAATGTACTATTGTTAAAGATAACACTACTGTTAGGCCCCTTTCACCTTTCTGCCATCATCAGTGTATGTTAAATAGTAGTATTAATCTACTTTGAAATAGGTTGATTTACGTACATTGTTATTACCACTGAAGTGTATTTTATGCCAGGCTGAAGAGGCTTAAATTTCCACACAGCAAAAACAAACATTGCAGTAGTTTCCAAAGAGACACATGCAAGCAGACAGAAAGACACAAGGGTCCTGTCCTTCCCCCCTGACGTGAGACGGCTACAAGCTAGTGTAGAGCTACAGTTCATTCCGTGAATTCTACTCACAAGTGAGAAGGTTCATGCAAATTGGTTCTCAGCATGATCTGACCATGCAGAGCAGAGAACCTTTTAAAATGTTGCATGCTGGTCCCCAGACTCTGGTGAAAGAGGAGTTCCTTTACTTTGTCATAGCAAGAATACATTTTTTAAGTAGATGCCTGCAAAGTTCGATTTTCTTCTACTTCGAAACAGACCCTTCTACCAAATCCTAAATTTTAATGGGCTTTTATTGAGCTCCAAAGAAGGAGCATGGGAGAATTTATCTAAGTGTAAGAAGCAAGAACCTAATGGTACATTTTGGAAATATACCTGTAGTATTAACTGGTGTTTATCACACTAGAAGGTAAAAAAAAATCAGGTTGGCAAATTCAATACAACTCTGGTACTTTGTATTGAACAGGTCAGATATGCAGATTTCTCTAGCCTCATGTATGTTTTTGTAGTTACGTAAAACTACACTTAACTTGCATTTGTCCTCATCCAGCATTTTATTTCTTATACCTTGCCCCCCCCATCTTAATCTAGGTGGCCAATTGTTGGCTTTCCCCTTGCTACGTCCATACTTAACCAGAGCTGCTGGCGGCAGCATGCAACACCATCTACGTCTCAAACACAGAAGTTTTCAAAATTCACCCGTTTGCTGTGTCAGTGTAGTAGGGGCACTCTCTCCGCCATTAATGAGAGTGATAACGCTGATGTCATAGTCAATGCCCGGCTCCAGCCCTGTTACTGTGTAGTATCCTACTGAGGAGTCCACAAAATCTTCAAATATAGGGATCCCTTCTCCTGCTGCAACTACTGTGATGCGGTACCCAATAATGGTGGAAGAGTTTAGCGGGGTCCACCTCAGGCCGATGCTTGAATCGGTTATATCAACAAAACTTAGGTCAGTGAGCTGGGGCACCTCTATTGAGTTACGAAGCAAAAAGGGAGCAAAAGGAAAATGGAAGCAGAAGAGAGGAAAAAATAAAGCAGTGGATATCAGGTTACCAGTCGTACAATTGGTGGAATGGTAAAGCAATGATGGTAATATGCGATCGGTTTCAAAATTTCTGCTCAGGTTTCCTAAGTATGATGAATACTTTGCTTCCCTGGGATAATAAGAGAGGCTATCACATTCTTTAGGGAGTTTTTGTGCATTTTGAAAATGTACTTAAATGGTACAGATTGAACTTCTCAGACCCTTAAAAATCATAGGCCTGCTTAGGATGTCAAAAACATTTTAAGGAACTATACACAGCATCTGCAGTCAGCATCATCAATGCTTCACTAAAAATTCGAATCTATTTTAGTGTAAAAATAAAAGTTTGCATAAAGATTAAAAAAATGGGGGGGCACTGATGTACTGTTTCTCCCCCATGCAAAACTGACAACATGGTGGCCCTAATGCATTATGAATAGCTGATGTGAAATGTGCCATTCGAGGTAAGGACAGACAGTCCTGATTCTGAGGCCACTGCCAGTATTTTAAATTCATAATTACAGTTATTTAATTAGTATCAGAAAATAAATACCCAATAGTGCAGACACAGACTGTCCAGTGTTTTCAGTCTGTCATAATCCAACTTTGGACAAAGAATCTACTCATGCATAGAACTGCCTTTCAGTTAATTCATAAGAAAGAATGTTCCAGGGCTGGAGAGGTGGCTCAGAGGTAGAGTTCTCGCCTCTCATGCACAAAGCCCTGGGTTCAATCTCCAGAAAGAAAGTTGTGAAGGTATAGCTTTTACTTCTTTCTTTATCCCAGTTTAAAAAAAAAAAAAAGCTTTGAAACTACAAAATAAAGGACTTGGATGTTGTCAATCAAGTGCTATTTCAGTGCTCACATATGGAGACAAACACTTTATGGACAGCTGTGGGAAACTAAGATGGACTGTAAGGTAAGGCACAGGTGTGCCAGTGGGATGCATTTACCACATTACTTTGTGCCTGTCAGCACTGAGTACAGATACATGATGCTGTTTTAGTAATACTTCCACATGAGCAAACAGTACAGTTAATGCCATGGTTGCCACTCCATCGCATACCCATCGCAACAAACAGCATCCCAGTGAAGCAGACAGTGAAGCGGTGTTAACAGCAAGCCTATGTCCAGACAGTTGCTTTGACTTCATGGTCGTGGAAGATGATCATAGGGGGTTGGAACTAAATTACATCCCAGCTGTATTTTGTATTTGACATGCTCAGCTATTTGCGGATTAAGACGCTAATCCCTACTCTTGCTGAAACTACTATTCTGAGAATAACAGTTTATTGTTCTGTTACCTGGGATGATGGTATCAGAGATAGGGACACTTTCCTTATCATCTTTGACAGTATAAACACTGACATTGTATTCCAGGCCAGGACTCAGGTTTTCAAAAGTGCAGGAACTCTGATCGGCATGAACCACCTCTTCCAAAGAATATCCTTGTTGCCCACTTGTAGGAGTGGTGGTAATTCTATAACCAGTAATATCTGGAGGAAACAAAAGAGAGGTTACTGTGCACAGCATATATACCTCTGAGTGTGTTACACTGGATTCCAACAAGGGACCCTCAAAGGAGGATGGGAAATGACCCACTGTCATTCAGAGCTTGCAGCGTCCCTTGGAGGCTAAATATTGAGTGTTGAGAAGACCTGGAATATCAAACTAAATGAAACAAGCCAATTAAGAAAGGCAAATATCATAATTCTCACTCATCTATGAGAATAGCGTAAGTCACTAGAAACTAGGAAAAGACAGGGGATACTGAGAGGTAAGATAATGCTACCAACATACAGCTCCACAGAGAAATTCTATCCACTGCTCCACAACACCTTAAGTACAGTGACAATAGCTGATAACAATGCATGATATATTTCAGAAAGAAGAGTCTGAAGACTCCCATCACATGCAAGTGATAAATGTTCTGGGAGATGGAAACGTTACCTTGATCATTACGTATCAGATGCTGTAATGCTCTAATTACATATCAGATTTTCCTGCTTTTCCATAAATAATACAAATATTATGAGCTAATTATAAAAAAAAGAGCTATGATTTAAAAAGATAGAAAAAAAAATCAAAAGAAAAAGGGGAAGTGATTATCAAAGATCTTCAGGTCTCCAAATTCTGCTCTCCTACTACTCTACCCTACTTTTCCTGAATGGATCGTCGGTAAGGAGCTGAGAAACATCCCATTTGTCCTATTTTACTTGTTTCATATAGAATTGCTCTCAATCTAAGCACAACCCTCAAAGAAGGCTCTCCCAATGAAGAACTAAACCTATGGAAGTCTTAGTAAGAGAAATAAAACCAGTGATACTTATTCAAGAAAAGGGTCTACATGGTCTCACTACACAGATTGGACTTAGAGTGGCCCTGTTTTCAACCTCACAAGTGCTGGGATTACAGATGCATGCCACCATGCCTGGTCTCGGTTACCATCCCAGCACACCTTGGGCGCAGGGCCGACATGACACACCAAGGGATCTAACCCTGGTCCTTGCATTTGCCTAGGCAGGTGCTTTAACCTGCTGAACTATCTGGCCAACTCTAAGAATATTCATTTTTATTTTATTTTATTTTATTTTATTTTATTTTATTTTTGTAGGACAGGGGTTCAAACTCACAACCTTGCACTTGCCAGGCAGGCATTTGTGACACGGATCTACCTCCCTGGCCCAAGAATATTCATTTTTACATCTTTAAGAATCATGAACAATGGACAAGAGTGTTTGAAAAGGCCGGATACATTCAAATCTACAGGCCAGATTAAGAGTGAAATTAAGAAAGTATAATGATACCAAACTTACTAAAGGACAAACATGGAAATGATGGTATACTCTGTCATTAGCAACAAAGTGAACACTGAAGTGGTTTACACAAGAAATACAGCTGGACTGCAGATAGCTATTTAGGTAATGCACTTTGCAATGATATGGGTACGGCTGCATACGGATGATTCAGTCGCCAGCAAGCAAGAAGGAAATTTGCCCGTTTCAAGTTACAAAGTAAGAGCAAGTCCTCCAGAAATAGCATCCTTTAGGCTTAATTATGTTTCTACAAATATTAAAAACTTCCCTGAAATCCTACCGCTTCAGGAAGAAACTAAAAAAATATATGCTGAGTGGGTTTTGTGTGACGCCACAGATTAATCAGATTAAAAGATGACTGCTTTATCTGCAAAAGAACATTATAGAATAAAAAGTTTTACAAAAGCTTTAACAGTAAAATTAAAAATATTTCAATTATTAAATGTATGCCTCAAATTTTCAAGTAAAGCACGCAAGTACAAACTCAACATGAGTTAAAACTTCTATCCTTTTTCAATTTTCTGTCTGTCTATCTGTCCGTCCATCTGTCCATCTGTCTTTTCTTTCTTTGGTACAGGGTCTCACTACGCAACTTGGACTTGCAGTGATTCTCCCGTTTCAGCCTCTCCACTGCTGAGATTACAGCTGTATCCCACCATGCCCAGTTTCAGGGCTGGCACAGTGTGCCTAGGATTCCAGACCTGCTTGGGATTCCAGGACCAGGATGACATGCAGTACTGGGGATTGAACCCGGGTCCTTGCGCTTGCCAGGTAGGCAATTATATGGCTGAACCATCTCTCCAGGCCCTCTGTTTGGTTTAATTCAGAATTTTCTCCATAATGAGTGTGGTGACACCTCAACAGCAATTTCTCCAATGTGAAGTAATAGTTACATGTAAGTTAACACTTTTCACCTAGAGACACTTGGATGTGGCTTGGTTTAGATCACCAAGAATTTCAAAATTTTCTGTCATTGCCATTATACAACATGCTATTTAAATACTGCCATACCTAGATTTTATCTATTTTAGGATTTTATATATTTTCAATCAATATATTTCAGTGAGTTTAGACAATACCTTCTAAATATTTAAATATCTTTAAACATTTAAAAATACTCATGAGGGGCCGGGGAGACAGCTCAGGGGCACAAGTGCCAGCCTGGCAAGTGCAAGGTCCTGAGTTTGATCCCTGGTTCAGGAAAAAAAAAAACAAAAACAACTCATGAAATTTGTGAACCAAACTTCTCAGTTTGAGTATCAATGAAAAAAAAAACCAATAACAGTAAAATTCCCAATAAGAGATATATATAGGGTGTGCAATGGAGTCTAAAAGGTTAGACCCCAATTCCATAATCGTTACAATGAATGGCAGTAGGGATGCAGAACAGTGAAGGGACCCAGCATGCAGGAGGCATTGGCTTCCAGCCAGCATGGCAACAACGTGGAACACATAGCATGTGACCGTCAGTAGGTCAGCTTTTCAGAATCTCATTGGTCTACTCGTTCTCTAAAGTTGAGGCAGCCGGGCGTGGTGGTGCAAGGCTATAATCCCAGCGCTGAGGCAGAAGGATATCTGTGAGCTCGAGGCCAGCCTGAACTGCATGGGAAGGCCCTGCCTCACAAACACCAAAAAATAAAAAGTAAAATAGATAAAATGAAGGCCGCTTCTGCCACTTATCTCCCTTACATATCTGGGATGCAATTCAGACAGCCTTGGTTCCCTGCATGGATTTGGTCAAAGCAGACTAAAACAATTTTTTACAGATTTTATCTGTATTGAACCTGTACAGATTTTGTCCTTGTCATTGCCCCTTTATATAGCAATTATTAATGCACTAAGGGCATCTTCCAAAATACTTATCACCAGCCTTGTGAATTCCTTCAGCTGTATAAGCATCTGCCTTTTCCCAAGCCTAATGTACAATTTTCCCCTTTTCTGCAACTTTAGGAAACATGTCTTAAAACACGCCATCGGTTACTCTATGCTGTACTTTCACGTGCTTCTGTATTTTTCATGGACAGCTGTTGCCTGAACCCTATCTTTGGAACCCCACCCTCGCTGAAAGGAACAGTTTCTGAAATACCCATGTGGGGAAGGTGCTGTGTACACATGCTCCCCACCTGCCCCAGACTTACCTGGAGTGGTGCTCCTCTCCCAGGAGACGGTAAGCACGCCAGTGTCAGGGTTCGCCTCCAGGTGCAAGTTTGTGGGCGGAGACAATGCTACATGGAAAGAAAATTGGTAGTTATAATGTAAGCAACTCGGCTTGTGGGATGTTTTTCTTTTCTTTTTTTCTCCTCTCCCTCCTTCTTTCCTTCCACCCTGTCTTTCTCTTTCAACCTTTCCTTCTTCCCCTTCTGTCTCTGTATCCCTTCTTTGCTGAACCAGTACAAAGAAGAGAAATTAATTATGCTACAGTAGCATTGCAGACAATAATCACCTCATGGAGCCTTTTTCTTAGGGTTCATTATTTTGCAATACTGAAATCACTTTCACTCTGCCAGTCTACAATCTTTTTTTTTTTTTTTTCCCCCATTTTCCTTTCTTTCTGTACTTAGAGACAAGATCTATGGGGTATCACTGCATAGACTGGACTTGTAGTGATTCCCCCATATTCAAAAATTCCCAAGCGCTGGGATTATAGGCAAGCGCCACCACGCCCAGTCTCACTTGCTCATGCCCTGCAGGTGGAGCCAGCATGGCAGGCCGGGGGATCAAATCCTAGCCGCTGCACTGTGCCTAAGCAGGTGCTTTAGTCCACTGAACTATCACGCTGGCCTCATATCCTTAATAGAAGGAACACTTCAAATGGTATGGTACAGTGGTGGCGAACCTGTGACATGCAGACTGCCATGGGCTGTTGGTTATCACTGAAAGCTCCAAAAGGTTTGCTGTCACTAGCAATAGTATATATTACACAAGTTAAACTTGTTACCCTGAATTTTGGCATCGTTAATTAGTAGGAGTGGAATATTTGACCTATATCCTTCTCATGAGGAAACAGTGACAATGATTTATACTTTTTAAAAAGCAAAGCAATTTTCCAAACTAAAATAAGATCAAGAAAGACACAGGAACTCCTCTTACGTGTCACCACTCTGTTCACGATCGGTGCATCCCTCTCTTGCCCATCTCTCAGGACTTGGACGGTATAAACATATTCCACACCTGGAGTCAAGCCAGACACAACAATGCTTCCCGACTCTGAGGTCACTTCTCGTGGAGCCTCACCTCCCTGGCTTGGTCGTACACCCAACTAGAAGGAGGAAAGCAAAATAAACACCCAGGACAAATATTTCCAAAGATGAATTACTGCTGCAAGGCTGTAGTTACATTTTCTGTAATGTGAATTCCTAGGAAATGCAAAGTGGACTTTTGCTAAAGAATGACTAACTTTACCTCCACTCTACACATTAACTGGAAATTTCTAGCAATGAGGAGCTGGAGTGGCAAAGATCTTTCTTCAAAACAGCATTAGTTGGTTTGCAATGGAAGGTTCCAGAGAAATGTCGTTCTATACTGTTTTGCTTGGTAAAGAACCTCTTAGAACAAAGTAGAAGTATACAGGGACTTTGGGTCACATAGCAGTTGGCTTTTATTTTCTTTGTTAGAAGCAATTCCATACACTCTCTCTTTAATGAGTTATTCCCATTCAAGTCACTTTCTTAGTTGCCATTTAAAAATATCACTCCATTAACACCTTGCATTGGAAAAAAAACACGTTTAAGAATGTGTTCATAGCTTCAGTTGCAGGATAATAAGTTACAAAGTAAGAATCAACGTGCAAGCATCCCTAGTTTTAAATCCTTCTACAATTCTATTTCAAACACCCCGAGGTGACATTGTATATCAGAGTATTCAACTATCACCAGAAATGCTTCCTATATTATATGACTTCTAAAAGTTAGGTTTGAGACTATTAAGAGAATTCTAATACTGGCAATTTCCAAAGACAGTTCTCTATATTGACAGTAGCATGATCATCATTTTGAGCAGTTGCCTACTTAAAAGGAAGTGGTCTTGGTCTACTTCTTTTGAAACCATGGGCATCGTGTCTTGTTTTGCAGTCACAGTAATTTTCTCTTCATACCCTACATACTAGGGAGTTCTTTTAAACCTATCTATATGCATTTGTCACTTCCCTAATATCACTACTTTAAAGAATGTAAATCTAGATATCTGCAAAGAATACCTCAATCTCAACTCTATTAAGAGATTTACCCTCAGGGTTTTGAATAAATTGAGATGAAACTGACTGGATAAAAATGTGACTTTTAAGTGACTCTGAATTTAATTGGTCTCCCTCGAATGGCTTTTGGGAACCCCTTGGCACCCACTTAGAATAACACATCAAATGGTGTTTTGCTATATGATGTTTTTAAAAGTAATTCCCTGGGGGGAAAAGAGAAAGCGAAGTAACAGGAGCGAGTAACAGCTCCATGCTCAGCTGATCTTTTCTTCACTGCAAAGCTCTCTCCCAGCCTTGGTCCATCCTCTAGCAACTTGGAAGGGTAGACAAGGCATTGCACCTGGAAACAAAGCCTGACACTGGCGTACTTCACCTCCCAGGAGACAGGACTGCCCCAGGTAAGCCTGCGGCAGTGTGCAAAGAGCAACGTGACCCAGTCACCTGACCCCTGGATATCTTGTTTCTACCACATGGAAAAACAGGAGCGCGTTTCAGATCTTCATCAGAGGACAGCAGAAAAATCTGCAGTTTACCTTAAAACCAATCCTCGGAGCAGGGGTCCATGTGATCACGATTGTGGTCTCAGTCACCTCTGTGTTGTAAGGCGGAATGGAGCTTCCAGGTTGCACTGAAAAGAACCAATGGGTGTGATCAACCACAGCTGATTGCAACAAACAAACATGTATTGAGAACCTCATTTCAGCAATCAGGTGGACAATGTAACCTGTGTTTCTTCACTGGGTGAGGCATTACAGATGTCAGTGCTCCTCAACATTGAGGTGCCGCACAGATTATGGAAGACCTGGTGAAAACATGGGTGCTCAAGCCAGAGGCCCAGTGTGGAGATGAGAGTCTGCATTTCTGAAAAACTGACAAGAGAACCCCAATTCTGATCTGTAAGTTATACTTAAATAAAACAAAGGGCTATATAATCTCACAGGAAGAACCTTTTTAGGAAGAACCTTTTAACTCCTTGAATTTTATGCTTCATCTCTTTTCATCATAGTTGGGATTTGAGTTTGGGGGCAGTGGTATCATCAGCATAAAATTTTTTATAAAAATGTAACTGGAAGAGGATGGCCAAATAGTTCAGCGGAGGAGCAGGGACCAGGGTTGAGCAGTGCCGGCCCTGCCCCAGGGCACACTGACCCTTGGGAGACTGAAGACAGAAGGATCACTAGGACTCCAATCTGTATAGTGAGACCCTAAAAGCCCTTACTAAATACACTGGAATAAGAAAAAAGAAAGAAAATGCAAATGGTTACCATGAAAGTGACGATCTTTTTGTTTTTTAGTCATCCAGGACAATGGTGAAATTATAAATGTGGTCTAACAATATCTCTATGCCAAACTATTCCATGATTGTGACCAATATTTTTTGGTTCCAGTAAGAAACGCCACTTCAAAAAGTTTAAAGAAATCTGTAGTCACCAGTGCATTTTAAATTCTAAAGATCTATTCCTATTTGATCATGCATTCAGAATAATATTACAGAAATTTAATATTCTACCCATTAGAATTTGTAATCACAACACAAGTTTCCTTTGAATCTGGTGTCCTAACACCACTGTTCTCTTTTAATGAAAATATTATTTAAAAGAAAAAAAAAAAAGAAAAGGTGTGATAGAACACACAGAGTTAAGATAGACCTACCAACTTTGCAAATCTTACTACAAATTTAGAAAAATGAGGCCTCAGAAGCCAAGACACTGTGTTGAGTGAAAGAAGTTCAAGGGTTTCATAGCCCTGGTTTATGCCATCCCAGTTCCTTCCTCTGTACATCTAAACCCGACTGTTCCCACTGGGGCGGGGCACACTGAACACACTTATGCTAAAGCTAGTGAGCCGAGAGTCATCCTTCAGAGCTGCACAGATTAAAACATCTTCAGACTCCAGTCTCTGTTCAGTTCTAGTCAACTGTTTCTTCTGGGCCCCCAGGGAATTTAGACTCAACATTGTAATTTTTCCTTTTTTCACTCTGGATTTGAATGTCTCATTTCTTATTTTTATTTTTAAAGTACTTCACAGGAAAAAGTTGGCCACTTTGTAGAGACCACTGTATTTTATTTATTTATTTGCAAGAAGGGTACTGAGAATTGAACTCAGGACTTCATGCATGCCAGGCACGCATGACACCACTGAGCTAAATCCCCAGCCCTATAGAGATCCCTTTGATGGCTGAACTGAGGTAACATTGGCTTAGTAAGTTGTTTTAATGTTATTTTGATGGCACTTGGGAAACTACAGGAGCCAACCATGGTGACTTTCAGGGTCTCTGAAATCATAATATACCACCACTCTGCGGCTGCCAACTTTGTTAAACACCCAGGCCAGCCCTGGGTGACCATTTTTAATGGCCCACAAGAAACAATTCAGTGAACAGTCAATTTCTTTCAATGGACATTTGTGAAAGCCACAACATTTTCACAAATCGCATCTCCCTAAATGTTCTGGGCTTGGAGACTGAGTATTTCCTACGGTCAGCCAGCTAAGAGGACACACTTCATCCGGGAAGGCCATCCCAGGAAAATCACCAAACCACAAACCCACCAGCCGATGTCAAACAAAGACTATGACTGTGGGTCTGAGTTATGGGTTCTGGCAGGTCTTGTTAGGTGAAGAACAGCCTAGCTGGGAAAGTAATAAAATATACCCTATCAGTACAGGAGTAGGCTGAATTTTCCCCAGAAATAGCCTATTCTCCATACTTTTCTCACCTTTGCTCTTAAGAATTTAGCACAAGTTGTAAAACTGAGAAATGTTATTCCCAGGATTCAGTTTAGTAAGATACTAAAAAAACCCTACAGTAACTGTAAGGTGATTTTCAAAACATGCAAGCCCTGCTAAAGGTTAGAACCTTGGGGAGTACTTCCGTTTCACAGGAAGTTGTAGACCTCCTTGTTTAAGTTGGTTTATTTACATCTTAGCTTGGTCAAGCTGTTTTCGTTATTATGTGTTCCTCAATAAGTTGTCTATTCAACAAATGTTTTTGAAATATGTTGACTAAACTTTGATAAAATGACTTTTACTATTATACTTTAAATCAAGTATAATATTTCATAGAAGTACTTATAAATTTTACTTATTATAAGTAAATATAAATATCTAATAACACATCCAATATGTATACCAAAGTGCCCCCAAAATGTTGGAAATACCCTATACTTACCT
>PVKN010009142.1:0-24153 GCA_004027915.1 Capromys pilorides
CACACACACACACACACACACACACACACACACACACAGAGCTGGGACCCAGTACAACCTCAGGTCTCTTGACACCTCTTCATTGATTTCATCTTAAGTACAACCACCAGGATAACAGTGTCTATGCCCAGCGCTCACAGTCTGATCTTACTAGGAATTCTTTCCCACCATCCTCTGGTATTTATTGTATCCCTGCTGTTTTAATGATTACTGTAGTTTGTAAGTGGAGATGGAGTGCCAGATGCAGCACTGTGTACCTCATCGAGTACAGGGAGGGGTGCGTTACTGAGTAACTGAAACGTGACTCAAATTGCTGTTTCCTTTTCTTTGCTGGAACCTGGGAGATGCTGCCTTGTGTTATTGGTGTCACTGTCACAGCATTTTCTGAGTCCCATCTTCTGTTGCTGTCACTGTTGGTCAGCGGAGGCCCACAGCAATTCGTCTGCAGTTACAGACTTGCTGGGGCTGTTTCTGGCGCAGCCTGTGTGGTTTTCGGCTTCAGTCCTGAGGGCAATGGTTTGCTCTGCTGCAGAGTGATACTGGCAAAAGTGATCCACCACGGCACAGATCTGCTTGCTGAGAGTTAGTTAAAAAATGTTGCTTCAAAGCTTGATCATGTTGTTGTATCGTAAAAAAGAAGATGGTGTGGGATGATGAATCAGGATCATAAATAAAGCACCGTGGCTAGTAACTCTTAATTGACATTTTAAATGTGCAGCAAGTCCTGGGTGATGTCCTGCTCAGTCTTGGAGGCAGGAGTGTTTCCAGCATTCTGTTTGTCCCTGCTGAAACAAGAGGAAGGACAGCTCTGGACAGTTCTGAATCATTGATCCTGCTGAGAGGGTTCAGTGTCGGTCCCACCTCCTTGGCTTTGTCATATTCTTTACATTCTGCAGGGGTGGTGACATCTTAGGGCTTTGTGATCATGTTCATGTCAAGTTGAACTTGAAGCCCTCATTGCTTTGCCCACCTGTCACCTCTGTTTTCTCCCTGTCATTCTGTTCAGTCCTGTGCAATTAAGGATTATTAGGTGTTAAGATGAAATGGAATCAGAATAAGCTAATTACTAATTACTCACACCCAAACTGTGAACTGACTAGATGCACTAGATGGGCAGAATGTAAAAGTACCCTGTAGTGAAAAATATAATTACCCAGGGTAGGAAGTTTGGAGGTGGGTGGCAAACAGCACGGACCCAAGCTGCCTCCGAAGGAGCTGGCTTTGGCAGATGTGCAGATGCAGAGATACTTGTGGGTGACGGCGCAGAGGCAGACTCTGGGCCTTCAGTGGAGTACGGGTGGGTCAGGAAACACCTTCTACTGTGACACCACCGGGCACCGACCTGCTCCATGCTTTTCCCGGGGTACAGGGACAGGTGTTTCTTGGATCACCTGCTAGACTAGAAGGCAGATGAAGACTTTTCTAAAGGCTTTCCTATTCACTTGAAGAGTACTTTTAAAATTAGGGTTGAAAGCATGTGTTGGGCCGCCTGCTTAGGCAAGCTTAGGCAGGTGCAGTGGGGCCTGCAGTTCAATCCCTGGCACCGCTTATGCCAGCCCCGCCCCCAGGGCAGGCTGAGACACCCCCCAATAAAGCATTGTCTTCTTTCCACTCAGCTAATGAGCAGAGAGGTGATACCTAAGGAATACTTGCTGGCAAATTCCTTCAGGGTTTGTATTAGAAAATGGCATTTTGAAAACTCCTGTCTCTGAAGCCTGCTTCTTTGGGTGCTTTGACAAATGGCTTACGTTAGTTTTTCGGTTTTTTTAACATTAAAATGTCAAGACTTAGATTATTATTGTTTTCCACTTGACTGTAGAGTGATCTAGAGCAAATGGTAAAAATTGCTTTGTTAATTCAGTTGATTAGTTGCACATGTGATGTGTGTTTCCCCATCCTATTTTTGTGTCAGTTAAATAACAAAGGCAATAAGTGAGGGAGGATATTATGATGCCACAAAAATGCAGACGGATTACATGTACAGACAAGATAATAGCAAAGTTTTAAAAAATAGAGACGTTAATTCTCTTTTATGTGAAATCTGTCTTCAACCTGGAGTCCTGTTAGTGACCTACCCTCCTTTTTCAGGTTGATTTGTACTTACAGGGCCATCCTTGCACCCTCAGGCTAAATGTTTCTCTGTATGTTAAGTTTTATACATCCAGGGTAGCACTAAACTTAACAAAGGGCTTTTTTCAAAAACCTACTGCTTTAATATAATCCTTTCCAAATATTTCCTCTTCTCAGAAAGGTTGAATTTTTTTATGAGCACTTGATTTCTTTTCTATTATGGCCAGCTCAGCCTGCCCTGGGGGTGGGGTTGGCATAAGCGGTGCCAGGGATCGAACTGCAGTCCCTGCAGTTGCCTAAGCTTTCCTAAGCAGGTGCTTTAGACCGCTGAACCATCTTACCGGCCCTAAGCACTTGATTTCTTTCTTTTGCTCTTAGGCAAAGATTTTAGCATCTCATTTAGACCTCTCATGAGATTTCTTTAAAACTTTTTTTCTTTTTTTTCTTAAGTAGCTATAAGGACCTCATCCTATGTATACTGGAGGGCAGGGATGTGGCAAATGGCAGAGGTGGGGGGAACTTGATCTGAATGTAGTGAGAAGCAGTTCAGAGTCTCTTGAATCTGCCTGTTGGGCCCTTAGAAACCTGAGCTTCAGATTTCTGATGCTCTGACCCCTCAACACCCTCTGCCCTCACAGTTCCTCGGATTTGAACTAGAAGACACTTAAATGAGGACTTGGTGCATTTCTTTGTGACATAGGTTACAATCTGTAAAATTGAAAATTGGGCTCATTACTCAGCAGTGTCTGATCCTATTCTTGCAGATGGTTGTGGAGACAGAGAAGTACAACATTTCCATGAAGATGGCGTCGCCAGAGGACGTGAGTGACGCCTTGGGTCACATTGGCACCTGCCTGCGGAAGATCTTCCCTGGCCACTCGCCTGTGTGAGTCCCAGTGTGGGGTACAGAGGGCCAATCCTGTTCTTTCTCAGAATGGCAGCTGTAGGGGCAGCTCTCTGCCCTGCGGCCTGGCTTTCTCTCTCAGCCAGCTTCTTTTCTTAATCAGTAAACATTAAATCCTAGCGCAAATCTTGTGTATACAAAACCTGAGGTTTTCTTTAGCGCTGTGCCTTATTTAAAAATGTGAGTGATGGGACTTCAAAGCCCTTAACTTGTACTTGTGAGACTAAAACAGGAAACTTTTAAATAAAATTACTGTAGTGTGAATTTTACTCATGGCTATTAGCAGAATTGCAGCAGCTAAGTGCTTTGTAGTAAAGCATCAAGTATAATATTAACCACCTCTTCCTTTCCCCTGTTTATTTCTCAGTCAGAGAAGTTAAACTTTAAAAAAGTGAGCAAAAAATTTGTTTCTGTTGCTTTACTATCATTTGCCTGCACTGTTACAACCACGGGACAGCCACTTTCAGGTTAACCCTGGTGGAGTATGAAAATTATTAAACAGGCTTACTGCAGAGTGCTTGAGATACCTTGAGCATTAAAGATGCCTCAGACAGGGCCAGTAAGATAGGTGAGCGGACTAAGCACTTGCTTAGGTAAGTGCAGGGGCCATGGTTCAATCACTGGTACCTCATGCTGTGTCTGTCCTGCCCCCAGGCACGCTGAACCTGCGATGGAGTCTGGGCATGGTGGTGTACACCTCTAATCCCAGCACTAGGGAGGCAGAAAACAGGAGGATCACTACGAGTCTGAGCTGCATAGTGAGACCTGGCGTGCGCGCGCGCGTGCACACACACACACACACACACACACACACACACACACACAGAGCTTCAGAGCAATATTTAGAATCTGTTTTCTTTACAATGTAGCTTTGCTTAATCTCATAGGAATTTGAGGGGAAATCAGTTTCTTTTTTGATTTTGTTCCCGCTGCTGTGGTTTGAAAGGCCTCATAGTTAGCTTGTCACAATAAACTTGTAATAGCTTATGGCTGTTATGGAATGTCCTTACCCTTGAAGTTCTTTAGATTGTATTACATGATTTTTGCAGGGGGAATGTATACATATAGTGACACTGGCGTTAGTTATGACTACAGAGGGTTGAAATCCTTTCTTCCACATTCCTCCCATGCTCCCATGCCTTAAATCAACACTGATAGCAAGGGAAGTAGTTTTTTGTGTATAAGTAACACAGAGCATGTGCAATAAAATAAGTGCTTGGCAATGTCATCTACCCCACTTGTAATGAGCTGAAGAACATGAATCTGTACTTTGGAATTCTCGAGCGTCAGAGGCATTTATCTCCTAAGCATATTCCCAAACCCATGATGGGGTCTTTGGGTCTCCAGTCTTCCTTCACCTTATCCCGGCTCACAGCCATCTGCAGGGGATAGAGAAACAGGCCTGCAACTCACAAGTAGGTATCAGGAGATGCGGGGACTAGCTGGAGCCAGAGCAGCCCCTAATTTGGATCGTTAGTTCTCCCACAATCTTAAGTTTGGCCCCGTGACTGTGTGTCAAACGCTCTGGTTTTACCAAAATATAATTCTAAAAGTGACAGCCAAAATCAAAGCCAAATATATACAAATATGTAAATATCTACAAAATATAATTGGCCCTCTTATCATCCAGAGAGTGCTGGTAAGAGAAAAGGAATTTTCATTGAAATTATTGTTCACACGATATTTTCTCCCTAACTCCCTTTCCTCAGATATGCATTATTTATCTTTCCCTCTTTCCACCTATAAAAATGACATTTCTCTTATCAAATATGAAAAGCTAATTTCAGAACGAAGACAGAATTTACAAAATAAAAATTATAAAATAATTTTTAAGAGCATTCTACATCAAGCCATGATTAACATTTTTTAGGTTAATATTCTTATCCTCATAATTGTTAACTTTCATTAGAGTCTTTACTTTTAAGACTGGAAGGATACAAGGGAAATATTAACTGGTCTAAGTGTTGCTTAATCTGTTTTCACAAATTCCCTACACCGATAGTTCTTTTCCTAAAGCTATCTTTTGATTGTAGCTTTCAGCTTTTCTAATACCAAAATCCCTGAAGCTAAGGCTGGACTTTTGTTTTTGCACATTAAATGAAGCCATTAGCACAAGTTGGAACGATGTAGAAAATCTTAATTCTGGAAACTCTTCAGGCATACACAGAATGAAAGTCTTTTTACCCTCTGAGATTTTACACTTCAAAGTTAATGTAAAAACCACCACAAATCACGTAGCAGTGAATGTGAATCTCTCTGATTTCAGGAAAGGAAATCACACTTAGCTGGGAAGTCAGACAGGTTTTGTTGTTGAGTTTTTGAGAGGAGACTTTGCTCCCTGTAAGAGGTGGGCCTGGGGGGTTTCGGGGTCCTAGGGCAGCAGCCTGTGGGCACTGCCAGGAGGAGAGCTTTGAACCCAAGCCTCGGGTCGGCCCATAGGCACTTAGTAAAGTGACAGTTGATCCACAGGTACACCGTGAACCTGGGCAATTGTAAGCTGGGGTGGGACTGGAGGAGGGGGCAGCCCAGCTGACTTCTGAGCTTGTGAGTGTGGTCATAGGCTCAGCGTCAGCATCTGTGAAATGGGGTGGGCGAGGTGGATGCAGTGTCATGAAGAAGACTTCACCCATGGCAGCTGCCTGTACAGTGCCCTGCAGATTTTAGCTGGTGAGCTTGTGAATACGTCTGCGTGCCAGAATGAATGTCAGCCCTCTGGGCGCGGAATTTCTCTCACGGTTATGATTCTTTTTTTTAAAAAAGCTACGTACAAGTTGATTGCAGTTCTGTGATTTTGTTTTATTTTAGTTTCGGTTCAGTGTAGTTAATGTCTTCTTGTTAGTGGAATAGTAGCCGTCTAACAAGATAACTTCTCTGTGTTTTAGGCATCTTTAGTTGTGTGTGCATGTGTGTGTGTGTGTGTGTGTGTGTGTGTGTGTGCGCATGTGTGTGTATGCGCATGAGTGTTATACCTTTGAAAATTTGCTAGAATCAGCATCTGTCCCAACAATGCTTCTTTCCTATGGTAATAGAAATCGCATCGCAGATCCTTTATGAAGCCAGACATTGCCCAGTGTATGAAAATAAGGTTATTGCACCCTTCAAAAGAAAAATAGCCAACAGGAGTTTGGGCGTAAATGAACAAAAAGTGGTTTGTTCCTTCTCCATGGCGGAGGCCAGCCTTGGTGGCAGTGGAATTGGCACCACTAAAACATGTCCTGTGGCGGGAATGGTTGCCATCTCGCTTAGGCTGCTGCTGCATTGTGTGGATTCAAATAATTTAGACAGTTTTCATGTTAACATTTAATCATGAGATTTGCATAAAAAGCTGCTGTGATACTTGTGATCTAGTTCACCAAGTTCTGCCACGTGTGACTGCTTTTTCAATCTTGTGTGAACTAAATGCATGTAATGCAGAAGTCGTTGACTCAGCTCTGACTCTGCCCTGAAAGTGAGTGACAGGCTTTTGTCTGTTTTCTAGGGATTGGCCTTTCTGTCTACAGAACGTGTTTTCATAATACCTGCCTCTCTTTGTCTGTCTGTCTGTCTGTCTGTCTGTCTGTCTGTCTGTCTGTCTGTCTGTCTGTCACTGTTTGCCTGCCTGCCTTTTTCTGCCTCTGTATGTGTGTGAATCACTATCCTGCTGATCTTTGATATCCTTTAGCTGCAGGCAGAAAACAGCATATGGGGGGGAGTCTTCTTCCTTGTTTCTGAGAGAAGTGTTGGCTTGCAGAAGAAATAGTTCCCACCTTCTGGGAGCTCTGTCATGAAAGTGAGTCCACTTGCTTCATGAGGTGCCTTTTGCTCCTGTAGCTCACTAGAAAAAAAAAAGATGGATGACAACTGTTCCAAAGTGCAGCCGTGGGGGGCAACCCAGACAGACACCTCTGTACAGTGATTCCCTGGATGCCCACACAAGCTGCCTTGGACCTTGTTCTCCAGCTGATCTCCCTATACTCTGAGCAAAACTATATGTTTATTGTTTTTCCCAGCATGCTTAACTGCCATTTTCATATCTGTTCTCTGTTGCTATAACAAATTACCTTGGATTGGACATTAAGAAAGTAAAGAGGCTTATCTCATGTTGCTGGAGGCTGAGAGTTCATGTTGGGTGTTTCCGTCTTCATGGCCTCTGTTGAGGCACCATCTTGCCTCACCACATGATTGAGAAACAGAAAGGAGCTGCCACATGCTAGGGTAAGGGCAAAGATGTGGAATGACTTTGATTTATAACAGCTTGCTTTCACAGGAACTGATTCACTCTGTGAAATAAGCATTAATTCGCACCCAAAGGATGTTCCATACATGACGATCCATAGTCAGGACTCCCTTCCACCTCTTTTTTGAGGTTGAATCTCATTTTGTAGTCCAGGCTGGCTTAGAGTTTTATTAAGTTTTGAACTTGTGGTCCTTCTGTATCAACCCGCCATATCCTGAGATTATAGGTGTGCATTGCCATGCCTGGCTCCAGGCTGCCTCTCAAAACTTGATACCAACAGGGCAGAAGACCAAGTTTGCAGCACAGGAACCTCGGGAACACACTCAGGTCATTTCCAACCCAGCACAGCCAGCTTCCTGTTAACTCTGCCCATCAAAGATTTTTGCCCGAGTTTCTTTCTGCTTTTGCCAACTAATCCTTATCCTGTTTGTCATTGAAATAGCAGGCTCTGAAGTTCTGCTGCAGTAAAAAGCAAGAATTTGACAAAGAAATGTGACCCCAGATAAAGTCAGACTTGAGGCCCGCTTGGAATGTCCGAAGCTTAGTCGGTACAGCTGTGTGGGTGCTGGTGCCCGCTTCTGACGGCTCTGCTATTCCTTTGCACATCTGCCTTCTTTGTCTTGATGTAGCTGGAAAATAATTCCACTGAACCCCAGTATGGTCACCTGGAACCAAAGCAAAGCACCCTAAATCACCAGGTTCTGCAGTGTCACTTTAATTGTGAATGTCTTCCTTCATTCAGACTGAAATTGGGAGAGTTTTAGAGTAATAATTCTTTGCTGTAAGCATCTTTTGGGGGAAGGCAGAGAGCATGCTGCTGTGCACGGAGCCCTGGTGAGTGCCCAGGACTCACAGGGACACACTGGACGCCCGGTGAGCTCACTGGCTTCTGCCCTCACCATAAAAACAGAGCAAGCTATTTTTGATGCCAACAGAAAGTTTGTATTCAAATGTTTTGGCATGTGTTTGAGATTTTTCGGGTAGGATGATTCTCTCTAGTGCTTCTCAGGCTCTGGCAGATTTCGTCTGAAGTCTATCCACTCAGTAATTGGGAATCACTAGGATCATTTCCTTCCAGTCTCTGTGAGGTGATTAAAGTTCGTTCAAGATACCCGCAAGCATCATTATAGAGAGCTGTGCTTTTAAATTGTTAAAGAAAAATTAGCCAAGATCCAATATGGCTTACAGGTTGATCATCCCTAATTGGAAAATCCAAAATCTGAAAAGCTCCCACATCAGAAATTTTCTCCGTGCCAATATAATGCTACGTGTGGAAAATTCCACATGTTAAACTTTGTTTCATGCATGATGTTATTACATGCATTGTAGAATTACCTTCAGGCTATATTTATAAGATACATGTAAACACTAAGAGCATTTTGTGTTTAAACTTGGTTTCTATTCCTGAGGCATATCATTGTGTACATACAAATATTCCCAAATTTGAAAATTTTTAGAATAAAAAATATGGTTGTTGTCCAGCATTTTAGATAAGGTATCCTTCCCGTGCAATGGGCTTATCTCACCTGTGCAGCATTCTAGGTGACTGACCCAGCACACAGCTCCTCCCTGCCCCCGTGCCACTCTCTCCCTCCTGTATTCCCCCCGCCACACACACTCTCTTTCTCCTGTGTCCCCACCTCATGCAGCCACACTCCAGACCTTGCCTTCTTTTGGAACAGCACTCCCAGTGTGGCGATGGTAGCTTGGTCCTCCCCCTCTGATCACTGCTTTTGTACAACGTAGTTCTAGCTCACCCACCTGAGGAGCCTGCAACCACAGCTGCCCACACTTGTAGATGCCAAGTGCTCTGGAAGAAACCCTTGCCTCACTGCAGCAGGGCTCTGCATGGTCCTGTTCTCCTCAGGTTACTTCTGTTGCCCAGTTTTGTTCCTGTCTACACAGGTGTTTGTTTCCAGTGCCCACTTCCTTTGCAGCTTCTCACTGCCACATCAGGATTACGGCTGGTCCTGGCCCTGGCCCTGGCCCTGGCCCTGGCCCTGGCCCTGGCCCTGGCCCTGGCCCTGCTTCCTGGCCTTCTGGTGCCCCTCTACCCAGAACACACTTCAGCCACTGTTCTGAAGTTGTTAGAAGAAGTATACCAGCCTTCCCCTCTCGATGGACTTGCTGTCTGTCCATGTGAAATACTTTCTGACCCATCTCAGGGCTCCTCTCCTTGTACTTTACGTGTTCATCTCCTCTTGTCCCGTTAGACCTTTGCAGAGATAGCCAGTTTGAGCATATCAGTTGGCAATGTTTTGAGTACTGCTGGAGCCCATGCCCTCCCAAATGTGAGCAAGTGTTCCTGAACCAGCGCTATGTACTGAATTAGGTCTGTGCTCTTGCTCCGGGTCCTTCTTCCTTCTGGGCATGCTAAGTACTCATCTTCACCCGCCCTCACACTTGAGCTTCCCATTCATAATCCTCTTTCATCATTGCTCATATATTTGACTTTCTCTTCATAGGTTTCTAGCTTTGCCAACAGTAATGTCTCCTTGGCCCATGATAGTGTGCTCTGTACCTTGGCACTCTGTGGACCGTTAGCATGTTTTGAGAGAGTGAATGATTTCACAGACAGTTCATTAAGTGACTGGTGTGTGGTAGCTGTGACAGTGTCAGCTAACGTTTACTGAGACTTCTAACAACTTTGGAGGAACTCCTTTCTTTCTCTTCTACTCCCCTTGCTCCATCTCTTCCTCCTTCCCTTTCATTTACCATATGAGCTGAGTCTTTATTTCGTCAGTTCTGTGATTAACGTCACTCTGGGATGTTGTGCTGCCTTTTTAACCATCTTTCTGCCCAGCCTTTCCAAGTGTGGGCTAGAATCTTATTGGGGATAACTTAGGAGATTTGTATTAATTGCTTTGAAAACTAGCAATATATTTTTGGTATAACAAAATAATTAAGTAGAACGTTACAACCTGGAGAATCTTTGCATTTCTAAATACCTTTAGTTTACAAAGGCATGTTAAAGAAGGGATTTAGTTCCTACAGGTTTTTGTCTTGCTGGTGCTCAAATATTGGAAGTATATCTTCCAGAACTGGAATAACACTTATCTTTCTTTAAAAAGGTGTATACAACACTGAAAAATAAACTTCTAGTACATTCCAGAAACCTGATTTCTGAACTCTTTTGCTGCTGTTCTTGCAGGAGAATCATGAAAAAGGTCTCCATGGAGCCGTCTGAGCGCCTGGCCAGCCTCCAGGCCCTTTGGGACAGCCAGACCGTGGCCGAGCAGGGGCCCTGTGGTGAGCATGACTTCTAAGCCCTAGAATATAAACAGCCTTGCCATGGTGACCCCTGCCTGGAAGCTAGTTCTGTTCTCCGTATGCTGCTGTAAAGGTGCAATTAGTTTGAAGGTATAATTAGCATCTCACAGGCTCGAGATTGGTGGGCAGAAGTCCTGTATTTAAGCTGAGTTGCATCCTGCTGCTTGCTCACTGAAGGATGGGGGAAGTCTTCACTCCTTTCCCCAAACAGAAGGGATCATCAGCGTTGTCCACAGCGGCCATATTTAAACTTTTTTATGTTTTTATTTAAAAATAATTTTGCTGAAGAATTTGTCAAGACTGTAGTGTTTTTGTCTTATGTGTTAGGTGGATTTTCTCAAATGTATGCCTGTGTCTGTGACTGGCTGGGATTTTCGTACCGGGAGGAAGTACAGTGGGTAAGGATACCTGTGTACGTGTGTGCCCACAGACTCACCCGGGGAATAGTCTCATGTCTGTCTCTCCGTCTCTATCTGCTTCTCCCTCCCCCCCTCCCTCCCTCCCTCTCCCCCGTCCTCCCCTCCCCCCTCCTCCCATCCTCCTCCCACACTCAGGCTTTGCTTATAGTCTTTTTTCCTCAGATTACATAAATCTCTGTATCATGCTATCTCATTCTCTGGATTTGTCTTGCTACCTGGACCATCAGCGTGAATTAACTTTGACTGAATTGTATTTCAAATAGGATGTGGATACGATTTATCTAACACAAGACACCAGGGAGTTGAATTTACAAGACTTCAGTCACCTTGACCACAGGTAAGCCCTTTCTGGCTTTCCTATCTTCTATTCCTAAATTCAGTCTCAGAGCTGTGGCTCTGTCCTTGACCTCCAAAAAATCCTTTTGTAAGAGGAACCTGGAGAATATAAGAAATCTGGATTTTGCTGCTCAAATAACAGTTGCAAAAATGCTTATCACTACCAGTGGCTTTTTGGAGGTACGTGTATCCATATTTAGAAAATATACTGAATTTTTCTATAGCAATATAATAATTCTTAGGTTCCTATATTAGCCTGCATAGTCTATTTAATCTACTCTGTATATAAAATGTAGCTTTCTTTTACTGAATTACTGTTTTAATTCACTTTTTTTTTTTTTTTTTTTATTAATTGGGGAATGGCCCAAGTATTTATGCTGATACAGTGTTGGTGAAAATCAGATTTGCCAGTCTGCCTTGTGGTATTGGTAATAGCATCATGAAATAAGTTGCACACTATCTGAGAGACTTTTTGAGGTTTTACAGCCTTGACTAGAATTAGGCCTGTGATACAGGCCCAGGAGGACCTGCTTTCAGCTCCCGGCTGCTGTGGTGGACCCCAGCATAGCAAATCTTTTGTCTCTGGAATTGCAAGGAATCTGAGCTTCTGGCTGTACCTTTTATGCTGTTTGGACACCTGGATGTCACAGAGAATTGTTGTGCTACTCATTAGCATTAGCATCGGGTCCCCCACAATACTATCTCAAGTGGTGCTTCTGCTTACCCAGCAGGCAACACATAATTGCAGTGGGCTACCTGGGGAACGCAAACCTGCCAACCTGGGTAGGAGGTTTCAGGCTAGAATCTTCTCCTTGCCAGGCCAGGGTCTTCTGATGCCAGCCTATTCCATGTATCAGGCCGGGCTGCGTCAGGACCTGTGACTCTTGGGCGCCAGCCTCTGGTTCTCAGAGTTGGGTTTGCTTTTGTTTTGCAGGGCAGGCAGTTTTTTTTCCTGCACTGTGTTCTTTTTTCAATATGTCAAGAAACTTCTTAATCTCAAATTTAGGCGAGGTGTTTCCTGTTTCACTCTACATTTTCATAAAAAATAATGAACTAAGAGAAAAAATATGCTTTGCAGGGCTGGCCAAATAGCTCAGCAAATTAAAGCGCTTGCAAGCAGGTGCAGGAGCCAGGGGTTTGATTCCTGGGCCTGCCATGTTTGGCCTCACTCCCTGGGCACACTGAGTTGGCAATTGAGACTGGGTGTGGTGGCACTTGCTTATAATCCCAGCTCTCAGGAGGCTGTAAACAGTCAGATCACTATGAGTCCAATCTAGTAGTGGGACCCTGAACACTCTGTAGACCCTTCCCTAAAATACAAAAAAAAGAAAGAAAAAATACACTTTGTAATTTTCTTTATATGTATGTGTGTATATGCATATATATATATATATATATATATATATATATATATATATATTTTTTTTTTTTTTTTTTTAACCAAGGAATTGAACTTGGGACCTTGTGCTTGCCTTTGGGCACTTATTCTGCTGAATTATATCCCTGGTCCTATAACTTTTAAAAATTGTATTTTCAAATGTAAAAAAAGAAAAACCTGTAGAATAAGACAAAAAGTATTTAGGCCCACAGTATCAGGTTTTAGTCTTTTGAGTTCCATTTTCCTTTTACGTTCTTATAAATGATTTTTTTTTTAATTAGGGCCATATTTGTTGGGAGTTATCAAACCAGATTGAAACTCCAATTGGAAATGCTTATTATATTTTAAAGATAGCATTACTGAACCATTACATGCTAACATAGGCACCAGTTTTATGAGGAATAATTCTGTTTTCTGAAACAAATGTAAATAAGCAGGGAATGTGGCACTGGTTCGCCTTTCCGCTGATCTCTCTAATGTTTGACTTACTGGAGTACAGCCGCACTCTCCATCTGCCTTGCCGCCAGTCTCAGGTGATAGGCTGTTTAGATATTTAGCTGAAATGTTTACCTCAAACCCTGCCTTCTATAGATAGGCATCAGGTAGGAAAGAGCACCCTTGACAGCCTTTTCATATATTTGGGGATATTCTTCGATTATTCATCAAAACTCAGTAGTAGTTTCCTGAAGATGAGGAGTAGCAATGTAAAATCTGAAACCATATTAATGAATATTTTTGTATTATGCAATGTTAAAATCCACACGATGTCTCTTTATATGAGTCTTAGCCATACGTGGTTTTCTAGCATTGTACATTGATCATTAATAAAACGTTGGTTCACAGAATCGTATGTAACTTCCAAATATTTTGCTAGTGTACAACAGCAACAACAACAAAAGGTATTTAATTAGTATCACTATTTTTTTCTGTTTTTAGAGCCCGGCATGGCATGTGGCTGGCCCAAGTATCGCTGTTAATCCTTTCAAAAAGTCTCAAGTACAACTGGCTGCCAAGGTCATAGTGTTGGAAAAAAAATATTTGCCAAAATTCAGACTGTTGCTTGATCAGTGTAATTTTACTGGTTGATCAGATGATTTCCTTGAGGTGACTAACATGGGAAAGAGCTGTTGGTTTTAGTCTCATTATGAAACACACTCTTGAGCTTGACCTTGACCTCTGCATGGTCTCAGGGTCCCCAGGCGTCTGTGAACTACTTGCAGCCATCTGACCTGCAGGTGTGAGGACACTGCAGGGAGCTGGTGGTGCTTTTTTGTAGTCAGTGTTGTGCCTGTGATGACGTCACTTTTGTTCCACCCAGCCTCTACGTGAAGCTTTCCTGTGAACCTGTTGTGCTTATCTTAGTCATTAGTTGGGAAAAGGAAACTATATGAAGAAGCCATTGCACACAGATATCAGTGTTCCTGTGGTAGCTAAAATCAGATCATTTTACAAACTTTTAGTTTTCCTATCAGCAGATGCTTTAGCTGAGAACTTTCACTGTCTTTGTACCTACTAACCTAAGTGGGTAGACCAAATCTCTACTTTTCTTGTTTCATCAAGGGGATAAAACATTTTAATCATGGAGAGTCCTGATCAGGAGTTGGAAAATATTTTCTACAAGGGATTAGGTAGTAAATATTTGAGACTTTGTGAACTAGACAGTTGTGGTTGCAATTGCAGAAGGTCTTGTTTAGTGATGGCTTTTGATGCAAAAGCAATATTTATCCAAAAGAAACTGGGCTTCACATTTTGTGAATTGATCTTTGCTCTTTTCTTGGATTAGCAATATATGGTATGATTGATTTTCTGTCTGTCCTGTCCCCCTTGAGTACTGGGCCTGGAACCCAAGGCCCCCTGGATGTGTATTCTATCACTGAGCTACAGGGCCAGTGAACATTCTTTTGATGCAGGATAGCAGTAGTGAGCTGCAGCTCTGGAGCAGCTATGTGACCACGAGGAGAAGCAGTGGACACTGTTGCTACACTGTGGTGTTTCCTAGGTTAGCTGTGTTAAGCACATTTTTGTTTTGAGATAGGGTCTCATTTTGTAATACAACCTTACCAGGAAATCACTGGCTAGCCCAGGCTGACCTTGAATTTGCAGCAGCTGTCCTGTCTTAGCCTGCTGAATGCTGGGATTTCAGGTATGCAACACCACACCCAGCACACACACTTTTGACTTGTAACAGTTTGTTTATGATGGGCTTATTGGGAAGTAACACATTGTAAGTCGAGGAGCTTTGTATATAACTCCATCATCCTAGTGTGAAAGCGGCTCTAGATAACGTATCAAGTGGCTGTATTATGACAAACTATATACAGACAAATGTAGGTGGAGTTGGCAGACCTCCGTGCTAGGTGATGAGCCTCCAGTGTTGAATGGTTGCAGTCACTGCTTGGTACCCTGGCGATTAGTGCCAGATCCCCATGGGTACCAAAATCTGTGGCTATTCAATTAGTTCCATAAAATGGTATATAGTATTTGCTTTTAACCCATGCATGTACTTTAAATCATTCCTGTCTTATATTTGATACCCAATAATAATAGCATTTGGTATAGTAAATGCTATCCCAAATAGCTGTTATATTGTGCTTTTTAGAGAATAATGACAAGAAGGGCTAGGGAGATACTTAGTGGCATAAGCACCTCCCTGGCAAGTGAAAGGTCCTGAGTTTGATCACTGGTACTGGAAAAAAAGAAAAAAATGGCTAAACAACCTGAGAATAATGACAAATGTCTATACGTGTTCCAAACACACATAATTTTTCTGAGTCCTTTGTTGAATCTATGGATGGTCACAGATGGAGAAGCTCAAGGTAACTAAATATTGGTTAAAAAATTATGTTGGGTGAATTTCCTTCTCTCTACCTTTTTTTCATCTTTTTAGTACTAGGGATTGAACTCAGAGCTTTCGTAATGAACCACATCCCTGAGCTTTTTTAAAAAAGTGTTTTGGTTTTTTTTTTGTTTTGTTTTGTTTTTAAATTTCAAGACAGGGCCTTGCTTTTACTCCTGTGAGTGTGATTATGAAAGAAGGGAAGGAGTTAGATAAATTAAAGGTGTAAGAAGGGATGGGACATTAAATGGGCTTTGTGTTGAGCTGGCCATCATTCAATCATATGTATGTATTTAATGTGTGCAATTGCATGTCTGTATGCACGTATGATTTTTTCCCCACTGTGACAGTTGGTTCCCATGTTATCACTATTTGAACATAACTTGGATATAAGCAAGCAATTTTATCATTTAGAGTTACTAAAATGAGATTATCTCTGAACTTTTAATATTTTTTAAAATAGGGTCTCACACTATATTTTATGCTGGACTAGAACTCATCATGTAGTGCAGGCTGACCTTGAACTCCTTGAATAATCCTCCTGCCTCATTCTCTCAAGTGCTGAAATTACAGTTGTGTACCTGAGCTTGATATTTAGCCAGGTTTCCTTCTAGAAGGTTGTTATTTCACACAGTAAGAAAGTTCTCTGATTGGCCAATGTTAGCCTTTTATTTCATTTTGCTTTTTCTCCCTATTGTGTTTAGTTACTACAGTTCGAAGCATCCATTCTTAGCAGCTTTTATACTTGTCTGTGCTACTGGAAAGGAAATTCCCTGAGGGCTGGGCTGGGCTTACTTGCGCTGCATGTTCCATACTTTGCAGTCACACTAGTGTTCAAGAATGAATAGCTCTTAAGGAATGTGCTCTGGGGAGCAGACCAGAATCCTGGAAGGTTGACGTTGGTTACCTGTAGAAAGACCGTCACGTTACTTTACTTGGAGTCAGATACTTTTGTCCCCACACTCAGGCAAGCTGTTACTGCCTCTGGGGCACTTTCCATGCTGTCTTGCTTGGGGGCTGACCCTCTCTGGATTCTTTCGCAACTCCACCTCTTTCAGTTCCCTCGCTCAGGTAATTGTCCTTTTCATACTCAAAAGTTGAAACCACTGTTTGCCCCGGACCATTTGATTTGCAGTGGAGACTTGGGTTCTGTGTGTGGCTCTGACATGACCATTACAGGTCTTCAGACAGGGAACACTGGCTGTGGCTTTCACAGCTGTATTGGGAAGCCTTTCTCACAGTAACAAAATACGGAGATCATCAATTCACACTGGGAACAGAATTACTTTGGCTCATAGTTCTTGACATTCAACTTCATGATTAATTTCACCTTTGGGTCTGGGTGTATGACAAGGTAGAAGACAGGTGGTAGAGCAAATCCACCCCTGAGAGCCAAGGAACAAAAAGAAGGGGATGAGAATCCCACAGTCCTTTCATAGGCCCACCGCTGTCACCTCAGGACTTCTGCTAGACCCTACATCCCAAATGTCTCATATCTCCTCAAAGCTCCAGCCCTTCAGTGGCTTCTAAAACATAGAAATACTTTGTCATTGAAAGCACAGAGGTGGAGAAAGCTGCACCCTAGAGTGTGTGATGCCATCACCACACAAAGGAAATGGCCTATAAGAGGGTGCATGTGTGGGCAGAGTAGTGGCCTTGTCACTTCTATCGCTGTAGCAGAGCTGCTACAGTGCCCTTCCCCCTCCGTGGTCTAGGGTCTGCTCTTTAGAGATGCGACCAGTGGCAGGGGCCATAACCCTTACATCTGCAGCTTGGTGCAGTGAGCGTGGGGAAGCCCAGCATCGTACTGATGTGACCTATCAGGCAGCCCATGTGCTGGGCTTGCTTTCTGCTCCTGTGGCTCCCACTGTGGCCTCAGGAAAAACTTGATGGCCTCTCTCGGTGCTTCACAGTAGATTTACAAGTAGCTTAAGTGTTGTGATTTTTAAAAATCTCCCTATTTTCTCCACCCTTTTTTCATCCTTTTGTCCATTGATCCATCCATCAATCTATCCAACCATTCATTGATCCATCTGTTGATAGATCAGCCCCTCTCTCCCTCCCTCCCTCCCTGGCTAGATACCTGTTGCTGCTGACTAGGCGTCCAAGTGTAAGGTTGACAATTTATGCTGGATCCATCCTCATAGTCTCTAGAGAAAAATAGTAATTAAATTTTGCTTGGCAAAATGCTCACTCATTTATAGGTTCTAATATTTCATTTAAGTCTGTCTTTGCAGTTTATTCTGGCATAGGTATCACTGGCCTAACAGACATACAATGACAAAGTCTTTCTCATGGGGACTTTCAAAGGTCTGGGAGCCAGTGTGTTAGAAATGTAATTGTTCTGTAATATGGATTGATGGGGCACAGTGAGGGAGGGGCATCAGTGTCTAAGAAAAGAAAATGTAGCTTTAAATGCATTGATTTCTCTTGTTCCTGGAAGATTTTGAAGAACTAATCTCATCAGTCCTCTGGAGATTTAACAGCTTGCATCCTTGAGTCCGAATTTGGAGAAAGAAGGAGAGAGGGACAGGGAGGGAGGGAGAAAAGGAGAGAGAGGGAGGCAGGGAGAGAGGGAGGCAGGGAGGGGGGGGAGAGAGAGAGAGAAAGAGAGAGAGAGAGAGAGACAGACAGACAGACAGACAGACAGACAGACAGACAGACAGACATATGTAAACACCCTGGCAGCAGCCAGTCTGTGTTTGTCTTGTTATGGTCCTTTTTCATCAAGGTGATGTCCCTGAGCATGACAGGATCAGGAAGGAATTCTGACCAGAGAGTGTTTTGAAGGGTAGTCATATAAGGGCATCGGTATCACTTTTGGCCTAATTGAAGCCCTATTTCTTTATTCCCACTCCCTTTTAATGCTTTTAGTGTAGGATCTGGTATAACAGAGTGGGCATCTGTTTCCATCTACAGATTTCTCTCATTGCTTCTGTGGAAGAGCAGTCTCCAACCTGGGTGAAATAGCTGCTGATCTGTTGGAGATGGGGAACTAATAAAAGTATTTGTTTTTCACTTACTGTTCCTTATCCAGTGTATCTGTGTTTGAAAACTCAGCTTAGTGCAGTAGTATAATTTATAGGTAAACATATATTTGGGAGGTACTCAAGGTACTTTGCTATTAGGAATGAATGATCGGAAAATTCCAAGGCCACTCTCGTAGACTCCTAAAACATCTGCGCACTGATTCAGAAAGTCACAGCCTTCGGGGAATTGCCGAGTTGTTCCGCTAGTACATTAATGATACAAGATACGTCTCTATGTAAACTAGGCTGCCAGGAAGCAGTAGCTAATTCATGATATTTTTAACTTTTAAAGCTCTCCATCTCTCATTTTTATTTTTATTTTTTATTTATTTATTTTTCCTGCCTCAGGTTTATTTGTACAAAGAGCACAGGAGGACACCAGCCCCCCACAGATGGCACCCAGGGGTCACGCCAGTCCTTCTGTTTTTATATCAGCAGATAAGAGGCTTTTACTGTGGAGCCTTCATGGGGGCTGGTGCACCTTTGGGAGCCTGGGCTGGAGTAGAAGCTGGAGCCTGGACCTTTGGCTGACAAGGCCTGCAACCCTTGGCAATGCAGGCTCGGGTGTGATTCCCAAGTTTGGAGTGGGCAATTTAGGCAAGTCGAGCAAGCCTGCCATTTATTCTCTTTGGGATGATCTTGAGCTTGACCCCCTTGGCCTTGATAAGGACCTCGATAGCCTCGTCGCTGCACTCATGGCCTTGGCATTGTTTGCCTGCGTCTTCTTGAAGCCCTTCTTGTGTTTCTTGACAAAACACATGTTCCTAAGGAACATGGGATCTACCCCCTTTCAGAGATTCGTATTTTTGTGACTGAGGTTTCTTGATGCTATTTCTGTGCCATTTTCAGCACTGGTTGTGTGTGGTTCTTGCACTTGGCCATAACTGCACTGCAAACTGCCTCCGTCTTCCATTTTTAAATTCAGTTCAGTAGGAGGACTCTAAATTATGGCCAGAACAGTGAAGGAGGTCATATGCTAGGACGATGACCATGCCCTGTCTGGAATGTGGCTGCTTTTCTAGGAGATTCTGCACAGCCTCCTGGGTGTGTGTAGGGCAGGACGAGGGGCTGGATATTTTGTTCTGGCTGAAGCCACCTTACAGAGCCTTTAAAAGTTTGTAAGTTTAGGAGGAGTTCCTCCCTCCCTGTTGTGCTCTGCAGCAGGCAAGAAACAGCCCCAACGTTGTTCACTGCATCAGTGCTCTCTGTATCTGTGCTTTTCTTACATTGTTGATTGTGCAACAGACAGCTTTCAAATATGTCATTTTTAAAAACACGTTCCTGGCATATTTAAAGGTCAGTGTTTTAAAGTTGCACTGTGATGACAGGCATCGGAAAGGGAATAAGGAGGGAAATCTGGCCTGAGAATAATAACTGGAAGAAGGAAATTCCTCTGAGTCCATTCAGATCAGAAAGATAGGGTTAGAACTGCTTGTTCAATATATTATCTGGAATCTGCAGACTCCAAAGAATTTGGCAAGCGTTGTACACTCTGAATCTCTTGCCAACTCTGTTTTTTCATTTTTTTCAAATAGGCTCCAGATATAAATCATTTATTTTTAAGTTTAAGTACCATTTTAAGAGATGCATCTTAGTGTATTTTCCAGGCTGGCCTTGAACTCCAGAGCTCAAACAATCTTGGCATAGCCTTCTAAGCCATCCAGACTGCAGGCACCTGGCTTAGCAGTTTATTTATTTATATTTTATTTTATTTATTTATTTATTTATTTATTTATTTATTTATTTTTGTCTTTTTGAGACAGGATCTCATTATGCAGTTCAGCCTGGCCTTGAGTTCATTTTTGTAGCCCAGGCTGGTCTTGAACTAGCACTGATTCTCCTGCCTCAGCTTCCCAAGTGCTGGGATTACAGGCATGCACCACCATGCCTGGCAGCAGTTTATTTTTTGATCTTCAAAGTAATAAGTGTACAATTATCATTTGGGAAGACACTTCAGAATACATGTTAGTACTGTCTTTCAGGTCAGCAATCAAGTGATTAGTTACTTGTCCCACAAGAGGATTGATTCTTTGATTTTTTTTTTTTTTAATGTATTTGGTACAGTGTCTTACTATGCATCTTGGACTCAGTGATCCTCCTGTTTTGGCTTCCTCAGCGCTGGAATTATAGGCGTTCCCTACCATGCCTCGGTTGCTGGCTCCGCATTCTTAGGGGTAGGGCCCACGTGGCATGTGGTGTCCAGGATTGAACCCGGGTCCCTGCACTTGCCTAAGCAGGCACTTAATTAACTGAGCTATCTTGCTGGCCCTTGATTCTTTGATTTGAAAATCTTCAGAGAGTTCTGGGATGCTGTTTAGGGCAGGCTAAAGGCTCTTAGCTGTGTGGAAAGCAGCCCAGCCATGTGAGGTGACAGCACAGTAGTGAAGACAACAGGCTGTGTGCCTTGAATCTTCGTTTGTCAAGTGGAGTTAGCACCCCATCCTGGATTTACCATGAAGCTACTTGCACTAATACATTTACAGTACCTTGTGGTAGTACAAAAAGTGGTCATACGTATGCGGTTTTGTTTCAGATAAAAGGTTTGCTCTCTCTAAACAAACAACTACCCTGACCCTGGGGGACGCTGAACTAGCGAATGAGTCCAGGCCTGGTGGCACACTAGGTTGAAAACAGGAGGATCACTATGAGTCTGACCTGCATAGTGAGACCCTGTACCAAATTCATAAAAAGAAAAGGAAAAAAAAAAAAAAGCCTAGCAACTATATAAAGGATGGCTTCTCTTCAGTAAAAGAAAAAGAGTGAAAACTACACGAGTCCTACAGTAAAAAAGATTTGGGGTTTCCAGAAACTAGGTCTTTCTTGTGATGCTCTTATCTTACCAGTTTTATGATGGCCTTTTATTTGGAAAGGTGTATAGAAGAGGAGAACTTCAGTTTTAAGGAAATAGCCTAGGCATGTCAACTGAGATGAGAAATGCAAACCTCAATTTTTATTACAATCCCCAACCAAAAACTTGTTTAACAAAACACAAACTGTGTGCAGTCCGTTTACATCCAGACCACTGTCTGTGAATATCAAATGTCTCAGCTCTCTTTGATCATATAGTTTTTTTCTCAAAGAAGTTCAGGCTTAGAATGTGCTCACCTCCCTTTGAAGAAAGTGGTAGAAATGACCTATGGAAGTATGCGGGAAGATGCTCTATTGCTAAGACTCATGAGAGGACCACCTCCTAAACTGTTGTGACCCTTAGGCTAACTTTTTTTTTCTTTTAATGTATTTGGTGCAGGATCTCACTACACAGATTGGACTCATAGTGATCCTCCTGTTTTTGGCCCTCCCAGCACTGAGATTACAGACGTGAGCCGCCACGTCCAGGCTTGGTGGCCAACTCATTACAGCTGGGGCGGCAAGCATGACCTGTGGTGCCGGGGATCAAACCCTGATCCCTGTGCATAAGCAAGCACATAGTCCACTGCATTATCTCACTGGCCCAGCTAACTTTATTCATTAGACCTCAGGTCAATCATATTGAAGAGTCTCTTAGGAGGTCAAAGTGAAACATACTGGGATGTCGTGCACTTAAGCTGTAACCACTTTCCAGCATGAGAGAAATCCTTCCTTTTTGATCCTTCCTGGCTTTGGAATGCTATGTGTAGTAGGCAGAATAGAATCTTCCTGAACCTTGGTCCTGTGTTTGTTTTGTCTGTCATGTTGGTTGATGTTTAGAGAGTCTCAAGTCTCTCCCTTCAGACCTTGACTTTCACATGTGTGTGTGTCCCTGTGCTCCCTGGGCACTTGGTTTCCTGATTCTAGCAGCTCATTCTCTGCATATTCTAGGCAAAAGGGGAGGTGGTAAGTCACCAAGAGAGTGAGGCTTTACATAGATAGCATTGTATGTAGCTCTAGTTCATTCGCTTGAGTTTCTGTTTGGAACTCTAATGTGTGGATGGACCACAATCTGTCCATTCTACCATTGCTCAGGCATTTTGGTTAGTTTATTGTCCACTGTGAACAATGCTGCTAAGGCTGCTCCCGTACTTGTCTCCTTAGAGGAGAGTGCACAGATGCATGCCAGGATGCGAAGAATTGTAAATTTGACTATTGTGTCCACTTCTTAGGTCAAGTAGGCAGCTGCCTCTCCTCAGAAGATTTACACATACCAATTTTCCATCATAGTTCTTTCCTCTGCTCCACCTGATTATAATTATTCCAACAGTCTATCTATGTTTCTTTTAATCTCATGATGATAATCTCTGTAGCCTATGTGGAAAGCATTCTGTACTTGCCCTGTCCCTGGCTCTGACCCTGGCTCTGGCAGCCTCCCCTTTGCCCAGACCTCTCCCAGAAGGGCCCATCTTGCCTGCATCCCATAGGCTGCTCCCTTCCTCTTATCCACCCCACCTATATTGCAGAAATTAGCGTTCTGAACTATTTCGTGGCTGATAAGCTTTTTATGGCTGTCCTCCCTACATTCATGTGTCCTCAGCACAGCTGTCAGTCCTTATTTCCAGATAGTAAATGTCCTGGTTATTCATTACTGGGTGATAAACCCTCCAAGCTTAATGGCCCACAGCAAGAGCAGTCGTGAGTCACAGCGCAGCCCTCCCCACTCCCAGGCAGCCTTCTGCTGGGAAGCCTAGCTGTGGCCTGGCCACATGGCCTAGTTCTCCTTGCAGCAGAGCAGCTGGCTTCCATGGTGATCTTCCAAGAGCTAGAGGCTGAGGTTGACCCATGGCAACCCAGCTCCGAGAGTCGTTCACTGAGGGACATCTGTGTTGTTTTCCATTTCGTGTGGTTATGGATATAGATTTTACAAATATGAACTTTTAAATTTGCATCTAAACATAACTTATTTTTCTTGGGTGATGATGTAGGGGTGAGATGCTTGGGTTATCCAGCTCATGCATGGTACACGTAGTGGCAAACCAGCAAACTACCTTCTGGGGTGCAGTGACTGTGACCCTTAGCATTTTCAGTAGCAACATTGAGCATTCATTCCCCTTGCTCTCTGTCTTTGTTAGTAATTACAGGCTTAGGGTGTGTGTGTGTGTGTATGTGTGTGTGTATTAATGCACTTAGTACAGGGTCTATAGCATCTGACTACACAGATCTGACTACACTGATCTTCCTGTTTTCAGCCTCCCAAGGTCTGGGATTACAGGCATGTACCATCACACCAAGCCTGAGTCACCCTTTCAGGATGCCTCAGGGGTGGGGCCAGCACAGCCTACCAGGAATTGAACCCTGGTCCTTGTGCCTGCCTCAGCAGGCACTTTAGACTCCTGAGCTATCTGGCCAGCTCTTCTAGGCTTGGTGTTTTTAACCTGCTGTTTTTTAAATTATATCTGCTCCATAGATGTGTGGTGACATTTTAGTTTGGCTTTAAATCACATTTCCCCAGTGGCTGAGTAAGTACTTTTCATGTTTTTGTTATGTATACATCTTCCATGTTCCCCCCACAAGATAAGTCCTAACTGAAAAATAATCAGCTTTGAGATCTAGAGATCAAAGCTGCCAGCCTCCATGAGCTGGTCCTGGTTCTTACCTTGCCCGCCTTTCAGAGTCACCAGGGAGCAAGAAACAGTGCCAGCAGTGAGGAAGGACGCGCTGCGGGGGGCTGGCAGTTTTGATTCTTGGTTTGAAAGCTGATTGTTCTTGTTAGGTTTCATTTTCAGGGGACAATGTTATTTGGTGAAGCGCCTCTTTGATCTTTTGCCCATTGGACATTAGGGTG
>PVKN010009143.1:0-24155 GCA_004027915.1 Capromys pilorides
GTTTCACTATGCCCCTCAGGCTGGCCTTCAGCTCACTTTGTAGCTCAGGCTGGTCTCAAACTTTCAACAGTCCTCCTGTCCTCCTGCCTCAGGTTCCTGAGTGCTGGGGTTATAGGTGTGAGCCACTGCACCTGTCCAATTGTTGATTTTCAAGTGCTATTTTTTTGCTTCTCTTTCCCACAAAGCACATGCATCAGAGATTTGTCCCACAGCCCTCTGAGGCTCTACGAATTTTTAAAAACATTTTTGGTTATAGCTTTCAGATTGGGTAACTTATGCTTGCCCATTTCCAAGTTCATAAACTCTTTCTCCTATCACCTTCATTATGTTACAAGACATTTATTTCCCATGTTGCATTTCGTATTGTTTCATTTTGACTTTTTTTCAGCCCATGTTTGCAGCACATACTGGTCGTGCAACATGGGGAGTTGGTGTCAGGCATGTTGTGTTTTTAAAAAAGACTTAATGTTTGCAGCAGCATTAGGTTCATAGCAAGTTGAAGAAGAAAGTACAGAGGTTTTGTGTAGACCCTGTGGCCCCTCGAAGACAGAGCATCCCCATTACGATAAACATCCTGCACTGAGGTGGGCATTGCCAGCAGCTGCATCTGTAGGCACAAGTCATTGTCACGTAAGGCTGTAGTTTTGGCGTGCTGTTTATGGGTCCAGAAGTGACTGGTGCATACCCCGTGTTATGCGATCATGTGTATACATGGATATATAATTTTTTTTTGTTTTTGTTTTTGTTTTTGCGGGACCGGGGTTCAAACTCATGACCTTGTACTTGCCAGACAGACTTTTGTGCCACAGAGCTATCTCCCCAGCCCCTATAATGTTGATGCTATAGGGTTTCTCATTGACTCTTTATAGCTTCTATTTATCTGATGACATCTCTTATCTTTACTGGTACAGAGAGAATATTTTCATTTTGGTCCCTGCTTTAAAATTTTTATTTTACAATTTTAAAATCTGGATAATTTGAAATTGGTCTTCATTTATTTTATTTTTTCCTGTGGGTAAGCCATATTTTCTTCTTTCTTCTGTGTTGTGTAATTTTAGACTGTGTCCCGGACATTAGGAATGCCATCTGGATTCTGTTAGAGTTCTCTAAAGTATGTTGATTTTGTAAAAACCAGACTATTACTTGATTGGACTCACACCGAAAACTGTCTCTCGGAGAAGCTCAACCCTTAGGACAGTGCTTTAGTCTCAGCATCGTGGCCTTGAACTCAGTTAAGAAATGGTGCCATTTTTGTCACTGCAGAAAGTCCTAGCGGGCAGCATAGTCAGGCGTTTGCTGGTGAATGTGGCTGTCCTGCTGCAGCTTTCTCTGTTCTAGAAATATAGCCGCCCTCTCCTGCATCCACGGTCACCTTGGACTTGGTCCTCAGGTTTGTCAGCCTCGAAAACCCATCAGCTTTCTTTTAGACACTCAGCTACTTATGGGGCTGGTAATTAACTCACTCGCAGGCCAAAACCTATACAAAGAGGAATTTTACTCTGACATTTTTATGTATCACATGTTGGTTTCCCTCTAGAATCTACCTGATTGCTTTTCATTCTTTACGTAAGGTAAAACTTTCATTTTATATTTTTATCATGAGTTAATAATTATTTTCTCTGGGAATATTGGATCTAGGAGGGGCTTACCAGATCCTATCGCAAAGAAAATGCTTCCCACTGCCCTTCCTTCCTTCCTTTCTCTTCCCCTCCTTCCCTCTCCCTCCCTCCCTCCCTCTCTCCCTCTCTCCTTCCCTCCTTCTTTCCCTCTTTCCCTTCCCCTCCCTACTTCTTTAGACTGAGCCAAATTCCCAACTCTTGTCTTGCTAAGTCTTAAATTACCCAGGCATGGTTCAAGCTTATATTCCTACCTTAATCTCCCAGAGTGCTGAAATTACAGATGTGAGATTGGATTTTCTTCTTAAAAAAAGTGTTGAGTTGGGTGTCCTAGAGATGCAGCTCAGTCTAAAGTACTTGGTTTCAATCTCTAATACAGATACTAAACCTAAATAAAGGTCAAAGTAAATGAGGAGTTTAAGATGCCATTAAACCAATTTGGCTAAACTCCATTGCACTTTGAATTTTTTAAGAAACACAAAATCAGAAAAAACAATTATGGCAACTTTGTGTAGTAAATTTTTATTGAATTATGCATTATGATAACACTACAGGAATTGCCCATATCATCAAACAGTTTTTGAAAATCTAACCTTTGACACCTATACACGTTTCGATCGCTCATGGTGCGCTGAGCCGGTTCCCCACTGTCGGCTTGGGTTGCTGCCATAGCTTCCTGCTGCCACAGGAAGGAAGTGTCCTGCACATGAGGCTCTGCTGACACACCTGCCTGTAGAGGAGGCCAGAACCCTCCTCCCCTGGGCTCGCTCTGCTCTCCGGGTGAGGTGTCGCCTGGCCCCCTGGGCTTTCCTTCTCCAGTGCAGCTGCGCCCAGCTGAAATCCCTTGTGCTTGCTCTCAGCCTGCTAATGCTGGGCTTTGGTGTGGTAGAAAACAAGAAAAGCAAGAGGGTGAGTTTATTTACCTCTACAAAAATGAGGTTGAATGCTTTGGGGGGAGTCAATAAAGTGAAGCAACAGTAAAATTGCTACAAAATTAGGTTGTCGGCCAGCTAGCTGTTCCTGAGCAATTTGAAAAAATCGCATAGCCAGCTACAGAGTCTCCTTTCTGCTGGATATTCAAATAACTGTGAACTTGTGCTCCGCTTTAAGGAAACCAAGACTCAAAATAAATGCGTGTGACGTGGGGGTGTGACGACGTGGGAGCCATCGGGGTCCAGCTAGAAGATCTGCACCCGGGAAGGACCAGCGTCTCCACTCTAAGACCCATGCATGAATTAACATTTTATATTGCAACTTAGAAAGTGTTACTATTTGTGCTATTGTTTTACACTTCCCTATTTAACTGAACTTTCAAAGAATTGCCTGGAATATCATATTACTGACCCCCCAAAATGTGAGCAAAGGGGACTTTAATCTTATTTCCTCAGGATAGATTCTTAGAAATGACATTATTGAGCATTTTAAAATTATTAATCCATATTACCTAATTTCCCATTTTAATTATATTTCCCCAGGATAGATTTCTAGAAATGTAATTACTGAGTATTTTTAAGTCTATCAATCTGTAGTACCTAATTTCCCAGGAGGGAGGTTGTATTAATTTACGTTTTTAATTAGGGCTGTTTCTTAAATTTTAGAATTTATATGCAGGCCTCTGATGTTTTCCCTCCAGCTTCAGTCAGGACTGCAAAGCCTTTGGCCTGCACCTTCTTTTAAAAAGGTACAGAATGAAATGGAATTCAATTCCTTTTTAATAAAAAAAAAATGTATTTGGTTGTCTCAGGGTCTCACTGCTCAGCTTGGACTCGTGGTGATCCTCCTGTTTTCAGCCTCTCCAGCACTGGGGTTACAGGTGTGTGCCCCTACACCAGGACTCTGGCTGGCTCAGCCTGCACTGGGGGTGGGGCTGGCAGAGCATGTGGTGCCAGGATCTAACTGTGGCCCCTGAGTTTATGTAAGCAGGCCTGGTCGTCCGCTGGGCTATCTCGCCTGTCCCTCAATTCCTTTCTCTATCAATATCAGATTTGTGAGACTCTTCTCTGCAAAATAAGATTCTGGCCATAAAAGTACTGGGATTGTTTGTGATGCACACCCAAGATTCTATCAATCACTTTGTAGTATGTGGACCATCAGAATGCTTTTTTTTTTTTTTTAATTCAAGAAGGTACCTCGCGGATCAAATGAAAATTTCCTTTAAACAAATTGTACCTGGGAGGAGATCAATGATAGCAGCCCCCCTTATCTCACGGTCCAGTGCACTCTCCCGAGTGCAGCTCTGCTGTCACCACAGGATACTTCCCACACCCAGCAGGACGATGTTATCAGATGGCGTCTATCACATGAGCTAACGTTTTCTGAATGCTGCAGTGCTCCGGGTCCTGTTGGAGGCGCTTACCTGGATCCAACTATCTCATTATCCCACATAAACTGCATAATGGCTCTGCAAAGGCAGTGCCACTGATAAGCAACACCCCGGCTTTACAGCTGGCAGGCTGCGCAGTCCCGACCCGATTGTCACAGTTGCTCCACAGCCCCGAGTCCTGCATATCCTGCTAGAATTGGCTCCCTGTGTGCTGGGGACAAAGCTACACTTGCTTCCTGCCTTCTCTAGCCCAGATGCTTCTAGGTGTTTTATTTACTTGATGAGACCGATCTTCACCACCTCATTTTCAGTTTGAGAAAGTAAATATCTGGTAAACTGAATGACTTGCCTCAGGACACAGATAGGAGCTAACAAAGCCAGAAGCCAAGCCAAGACCCAACTCATGCTTGGTTACAAAACCAAATTGCAGCGTCTCCCAGACCAGAGGCCTTGGCATCCTGGCTGTGCGTTGGAGTTACCTGGGAGGGTTAAAAGTGCTTGTGCTTGTCACACCCCCAGCTTCCTCCTTTCATTGGCTGGGGTTGGAGGCGGGCAACTCTGGGACAGGATTGAAAGCTTCTCCTGGGGTGCCGCGGCTGCCCACGGCCGAGAATGCAGATGGCTTGGGCCCTACCACACTATTTTATTTCCTTATCCAAAAATGGGAGCTGGGAAGAAGTCACACCAGTAAAAGGCAAATCTTCAACAGCGTTTCTGTGACAAATGGCTGCAAACCCATCTCAAGATGACTGAAACTTATTCTTTCATGTTCTGGAGACTGGAATCTGAAATCAGAATGTGACCTGGGCCACAAGCCACACGCCGCCCGAAGGTGCGGGCGGAGCCATTTGTCTCGGTTACTTTTCTTGTTGCTGGGACAAAATATGTGATTCCAAAAATTAAGGAAGGAAAGGTTTATTTATCTCACAGTTTGTGGAAGTTTCAGTCTGTATCAGCTGGCTCCAAGGCAGGGTGGCACATGGCAGAGGGCAGCTGTTCACGGTGGCAGAAGGCAGCAAAACAGCAAGAGCAAAAAGGGAGGAGCAACGGCGGAGAGCGAGCCCCTCTCCTTCCCTTGTGTTGCATTCACGCCATCTGCCCCGTGTGCGTGTAGCACTCTCGCACATAATCCCAGCAGCACTCATGCCCATAATCCCAGCACTGGGTCATGAGTTAACCACAAACTCTAGAAGCGGCCTCATGACTGCATGGGGCTTTGGGGGGACACCTAGACACATGCCATAACACCCTTCATGCCTTTTCCACCTTCCTGGTGGTCACCAGCAGGTGTAGTATTTCTTAGCTTGTGGCTCCGTTGTGGAAATCTGTCTCTGTTGCTGAGGGGCCTTCTTCCCTGAGTCTGACTCCCCAGTTTACCAGTCATGGAATCAAGACTTCGCTTATCCCACATGACCTGGCCTTAGCTAAGGGCTTCATAACGATCCTATTTCTGAATAAAGTTGCATGTGGAAGCATCAGTGGAGGGGGCACTGTTGTGTGTGGTATAGACAGAAAGGGGACATTGCAGTTTTGAAGACATGATGCTAGGAACAGTGAAGGTGGAATTTTCTATTTTAAGCACTGCCTATTTTTCTAGAAAGGTATCGAACACCAGCGTGCAGGCCTAGGCCTTGAAGTGCTGAAGTTCAACGTCTTTGCAGTGTATTCAGGAGTACAGAGGCATCACGCAGCAGGTAGCAGGCTGAGCTGCTGTCCTATACCGTGGGGGATGTGCCAGTGGCCCATGGCCGCGCACTCTTCCCAGTGGGCAGTGTGTGGAGGATGAGCCTGTCCCCGTCCTCCCACTGTAAGCCCACAGATGAAATCTACAGCGCTTTGCCAGTCACCGAAGAGCTTCACCATCTCCAAGTGCTGTGTAAGCTTCTGTGCATGAAGACAGTGAGGACTTGGAGCTCCGTTTTGCGACTGTCACTTTAACTAAACAGCTGCTATGTTTTTCTTTAATGGCACCCCGACAAATGTTTAAAAGTACAGAGATTGAAAACTGGATAATCTGATTCCTTAAGGCACATATGTAGGTCAAAATGAAATGGCCAGAACTCACCCCTTATTTATTATTCTCCCCTACAATTCAAAAGTAAATGTCTGGTACAAACATCATTGCTTCCTTAGACCTTGGCTTGGTCTTGAGAAGACCAGCTACCCAATTATTTCTGCCTCTACATAACTGTGACAGTTGACCTGTATTAGATCTTGACAAGCTCATAGATTCTGTTTTGGAAATGCCGTGCCAGATTTGGTGGTAAGTAGCAGTCAGTCGCCCTCTGAGATTATGGTCAGCCCCTCTTCTCTAGCCCCCAAGCCCAGCATCACCAGTTTTTTCCAGGCCCTGTTTGTTTGAGCTTCATCTGTTGACCCTGGACAGCATGAGGTGGACACATAAGCCTCTCAGGTTGGTGATTAACCAAAGGCAAACACAGTAATTGGTAGAGGAGCAGTGGACTCTTTCCTCCCCCCCAAAACACTGTGAGTCTTTATAAAGTCTCAATAGCAACACTTAGGCACTTTCTTAAACAATAAATCTCTGTTTCCATTTGGAGAGAAATCCTGGCCTTTCTGTCTTCATTCTGCTTTCCTTAAAAAGGTTACAGTTGGATCTCAGTCTTATGTAGCCGAGTCCTTAGGCAAAAATGAAAGGAGAAGGGACAATTTATTTCTTGGTAAGTACTGCAGAATCGAATCTTCAAAGCATGCCAGATGATGTTATTGTACACAGGAGTTGGCTAGATCTAAGCTACAAAAACACGAGCTGCTTAATGTGTGTGAGAACGGGCACCCGATGCAGACTTCGTCAGCTACCGCCCTGGGAGGACGAGCGTGTTGCCATGGCTCGCAAGCCTGTTCTTGGCGTTGCTCGGCTTGCTCCCCAGTTAATATGCATTATTAAGAGTAACCATAAATACCTAATAAGCTATAATTTATCATGGCGCTTCAGATTGCTTACCCGCGGGAGAGTGACAGTGTGCTCAGGTTGTAGAGAGCACTCTTCATCCCTGGAAGCCACAGAGCGACCCCTCACTCATCCCATAGAGAAACGATCAGCCAGTGCCACATGCAACAGAGAGCCCAGTGATGGCATTTGCGCTGCTGTTCCTTTAGTGAAGCCATTCGAGACCCGTGGTAGTGAACTGGAGAGGGAAAGCATCTGCATGTTTAAGATGTGACTTTTGTTCTCTGGAGGCCCAACAAGATGCTGCAGCCATCATGCTGAAAGTGGTTGGAAACAACACTGAAGTGAAGTTCATTTGAATCTGGCTGATTCCAGCCAGCAAGGTCATTTGCTGGTCAGCAGAACTGGTAAATACTAAAGTCCTGGCACCTGCAGAAAGGGTTTTGATGAAGTCCTGGGACGAGCCTTGGGGGTGGCCCCTGGGTGTTTGGAGCACAGACAGGTGAAGCCAGCACACTGCCAGGCAGGGTGCCTAGGTCCCTCTGACCCTGGGCAGACTGTGGACAGCGCCTGCTTGGACACACACAGGCTGGATGGAATACACCAATTTGCACAAAAGTCTGTCTCCTTCTTGCGGATGGTGGGGGGACCTTCCTTTGGAGCCAGGCGCTACCTTCACAGCGCAGCAGGTTGGCCCCGTGACCGTGGAGTGCTCCACTCTTGCAGGTGAGTGGTAGTTAGGTGTGGGTGAACCGGCGCCACCACGTGAAGGGCTCTCGTGTCTGGGGCTTGCTCTGGAGCCAGCTCTTCTTCCTTTGGGTCCTGGTTTGCTCAGGGCTTTAAGGGAGGGGTATTTAGATCTTTTTTGTATGTGTGATTCCAGGGACAGGGCAGAAGGGACAGGGCAGGAACCCATCTTGGGGTGTCCCATTGCACCTGGGGAAGACATTCACAAGCTTGTGTGCAGTCCAAGCCCACTCTCTGTCTGGCCACTGCCCAGGGAACTGTGTTATGTAAGAAGCCACCCCACATTCCAAGGGAGATGCCCTGAGACTGGCCCCATCATTGGGGCAGACCCGGGCTTCCTGATTTAGTGACATCTTGAGGTGCCATCATCAAGTCAGAACAGTTTCCTGACTAATTTTGATTTTGTTACAAAAATCCCTGTGTTTCTGAACAAGGACGGGCATGCTCAGTGGAGGGGAGCTCGTCATGGGGCTGCAGGAGCCAGCAGGCGCTTTCTCAGCAGATGCCCTGCTTGGATTTTCACAGGGGCTGCTTGGCACTGTGGGACCAGAAAGAGCCCTGGCTTAGAGCTGGACTGGGCCGGATGCTTGGTTCTCTCACTACTTGTGCCTCAGTTTCCTCTAAGTGAGTCTGACAGTTTATACCCAAGGAGCCAAGGAGGCTCACAAAGGAAGCACGAGGAAAAGAAGCTTCTCAAACACAGTAGGTGCCTCAAAGAGGTGGTTTTATGATCAGAAAGCAAGACACCAAGCAACCTCTCAGCCTGTCCTTGTAGAGGACACCGGGGAGATCTGTTGGCACTCTCCAGCGTGGTCCAACTGGAGAATCAGAACAGACACACAGAGGCAAATTCCTCTGAGACCCCTGTCCCGGCTCCAAGACAGCAGCCCTCTGGGGTCGCCGCAATGCCCTGTTCTCAGGGTCCAGGGTGCCATGGAGTTTATGACCGTTTCTAGAAGAAGCAGCCTCAGACAGGAAGTTAAATGTACTTAAATGCAAGCAAGACTAAAACGAAAACAGTATTTCCATCTAGAGGCGTAGGGAAATAGTTGGAAATAAACAGGTCAGAAAGCAAAGATCGCAGCAAGATGAGGAAGATGGAAATGCCCTTCACCAACACCACTGCTAGGGTGGGAGAGCCCTGCTGAGCCCCGACCTGGCCGCCGGCTCCTGGGCACTTGTGCGCCTGTCCTTGCCTCTGGGAATGTGAACCTGGCCACCTGGACACATCTGCTCTGCTGCTGAGCAGAAGGGGCTGCCGCTGCTCACCCAAGCTCCCCTGTCTCCGCTTGCAGGATTCATGCAGGGGAGCTGGGCCTCCCTAAGCAGAGAGGGTGCTTGGTGTCTGAAGCTACAGGGACACTGCCTGCCACTGCTGTTGGTTCACGGTGGGACAAAAACTCCAGGACGTCCCACAGCAGGCCCGCCTCTGCGTGTATCCTGGCCCTGTCTCCTGAAGGCCACAGCTTGTAGGAGAGGATGGTGGTGCTGAGGGCGCAGCTTTGTCTCTGCTGCAGCCTCTGGCTTGTCCTCAGTGGCTTGTCCTCAGTGAATTTGAATCCTCTTTCTCTTGACCTTCCTCGCCTTTGATTTGACCTCCTTGGTTACAGAGTGGTCCCGTGTGGGTGACGCAGATCTGGTGTCAGAGTGTGAGCACCTTGAGGACAAGGTTGGGTGTCATGGAACTGTGGGAACACAAGACATTTGCCTCTCACTCCAGGTGTGGGACACTGCCCTCCCAGAGCCTCCTGGGGCCACTGGGCAGCAAAAGCAAGCTCGCTGTTTTCTCCCCATACTCTTCTCTCACTTCCCTAGTGTTTGTGACTGTGGATTTTAGGGCTGTGCCAAGAACCACTCTGGGAGGTTGGTGGGGGCCCTGGAACCCTGGCTGGCTCCATGCTCCAAGCCCCTGTCCCCCCATGGGTCTCACCTGGCTGACCGGGTCTTCAGATTCCATTGCTGTGTGTGTGCCAGAGGTGACCTGTGTGCATAACGCGGGGGCTCGCCAGGGTCACGCCTCGAGTCTTCTGACTACTCGTGGTGCTAGAGCCACCTGGGCTCTCCCACTCATCCCCCAGGTGACAAAGCATTTGGCAAATAGTGGTTCCCGATTCTGTTCAATCAACACCTGGGCAAACAAGTTGGCCACAGGCATAGAAGAGTCCGGTGAGCGGGCCAGTAGGAAGATGGACGTCGGGGCCCATGTTGAGAGCTTCTGCCCCACCCCGCGCTCCAGAGAGGCAGGGAGCACTGCCCAGCCCCATGACCCCCAGCACTTGGATGGATTCATTACACTGACGGCTGGAAGGAACCGCAGAACGGGACACATATTTCAGGAAATATGCACACAACCGGATTTATTTTTCTTATCTGACTTTTTTTCTGGTGCAATCTGAGCCCTGTTGAATACTTGGCAGCTGCCTTTCCATCCTTGAGTTGTTTGTCATTTCTGGGGCTGCTGATGCTGTTATGATTTCCCTTTTGGGAGGAATTTCCAGGCACATGTTGACCCAGCTGAATGGGAACAGGGAGCAACAGGGATTTTATGAACAGGGACCGTCACAAGCCGGACAGCAGAAATTCCTTCTCTCGCTTGACCAGGCTGTCGGTGTGAGCTGCTCACTGCCTGCCGCGGGGCTGGCCATTTAACCTGCTGCAGCGCTTTACAAAAGCCCAGGTTGGCCTTGAAATAAACCTTCCCTTTCAGTAACCGCTGAGAGTTGTAGTCAGAGCACCGTGCTTTATTGTTGGCACATCAGGGAAGTTGTCTCTCGGTAGCAACAGTTGCTAAGTGAGGTGTGACAGCCTTCAGAGCCCACAGAGAGGCTGAGAAGGTGGGTCGGCAAGTGGACTGGGCAGGGACAGATGGGACAGACTCAGGGGCCAGTGGGCCAGAGTGAGGCCAGGCCCCAGCACGGCCCTGTGCCTGCCAGCTCAGGGCACCCAGCACCTTTCGACCCCCATCCCTCAATGGAGGGCTACTGCTCCACGTCTCATCACCAAGGGTGGTTGATGGGCTCATGTGGCACATTTTCTGGTGTCCAAACCCACCAGAGGCTGAGGTCCAGGAGCTCAGAGTCCTGGGGAGAGGTGGACATTGAGGACTCTGAGTCACAGACCCACCTGGAGGCGGCGCCAGCACAGTCAGGGCTGGTGTTGCTGAGGCCTTGCCTGTGTCCCTCGGGTCCTTTGGGAGCTTCTGCCCCACCCTGTGCTTCAGAGAGGTGGGGAGCACTGCCCAGCCCAACTGTCACCAAGACCACAGGTCACCTGTGATCTTGGTGACAGTTGCTGTGTGTAGTGATGGCTTGTGGGTCTTTCTACCTGACAGCTCTTTCTGGCCATCAGGGCTAATGCCCCAGTAGGAACCCTCTACCCTCAAAGGCTAGGAGTCAACAGCGTGATTTCGAGCTACTTTCTGGACCAGCTTAGGAAGATGGTCTGTGGCCCATGGTAGCAGCTGCTCCAGAATGCATCCTTTTGTACCTTCCTTCACATCCCACCTTGATTTTCCACCTCCTCATGAACCTCTTGGGGCCACTGCCTGGTCACCCCTTTTAGCACACTTGTGGCAAGCATGTGGGAAGCTGCCCCAGGTCTCTAACAAGTCTACCCCTCTGCTCTGGGAGAAGTGGTTGGTAGAGATGGTGCAGAGGGGCGCATGCTCAGCTTGTTCCTAGGAGGGCAACGCCTCTAGTCAGAGGGATGCCCTACCTGAGGCTGAGGGGTAGAGAGAGTGCAGTTTTCAGCAACAGGGGGGTAAATGGAGTACGGAGTAGGGGGGTGGAGGAGACACTGCCAGGCAGGCAGGGGTTGGTCAGTGAAGAGCTTATGGGCTTCACAGCTGTGGGGACTTTCTTTTGTTGCAGATGAGGCCACCCTGTGGGATCACAAGTGACAGACTGGAGCAGATTGGATCTTCAGAAAGATGCTGGTGGCAGCAGGTGTGGGTTGGTTGCGGGGGGCAGACAGGTGACAACAGAGGAGCTATGAATGGAGGAGCAGGGAAGAGGAGCATGGGAGTGATGCTGGCCAGGGAGGGAGAGATGGGTGGACAAGTGCGGTGCATACGGAGGGCAGCAGCGTTGGCCTCAGGGAGGATGCAACTGGGCCGCACGTCACTGTACAGGTAGATCCAGCGAACGTTGCATAGAGGGGAGAACAGTTGCCCAAAGGAGGCCACGGACCGTGAGGGTCCATCTTTATGAGGTCAGAGTCACAGAAATAGGAGGAACAGTGCCTGCCGGGGCCAGACTACATTTTACGAGATGAGTCTGTGGATGGATGGTGGCGAGGGTTGCGGGCAGTGTCATTGCTTATGGCCACCAGACAGTGCACTGAAAAATGGTTGAAAAGAGACAGCCACCTCATTGGTCGTGCATGTTGACATGAAAAAGAAGGAGAAGGACTTTCTAACTGAACAGGAATGGGGAGATGTGCTGTTGGCTTTGAGCGGTGGCGGCTATGGGTCCTGGCTGCCCTCTCTGCACTTAGTAGGTGCTTTGTCATTTCTTTGTTGCTGAGACAAAATGCTGGGCACTCACAAGTGAAAGGGCTTGTGGTTTGTCGAGGTTTCAGTCCATCACCAGCTGGCTCTCAGGCAGAGGGACACTGCAGAGGACAAGCGGTTAGTGCATGGTGGGCAGAAGGTAGCCAAGTGGGCAAGGGACAAGACAAGCTTCTTTCTGTCCCTGATGTATCCAGGCTACTGGGATTAGGGTGGAACTGAACCAACCATTGCACTGATGTAGTAGTCACCCAGCCCTTGTCCTGACACCCTTAACCCTAGCTAGCACTGCATGACACACTGGTCCAGCCACCCATGAGAAGCCCCACCCATGACTGCAAGAGGTTTTGGAGGACATCTGGACTCAGCCCTAGCAGCCGGCTCTGTGTGTCCCTTCCCAGCTCTATGCTAATGAGACTCTTCGACAGCAACAGCCCCCTGACGTGTAGAACTGGCTGGCCACTGCCCTTGGCCACAGTCACAGAGGGACACAAGCTCAGGCCCACCAGGCCAGCTGATCTCCTTCTGCCATGTGGGTGGGGGATGAGGGGCAGATGCTTACAGCAACACTCTAAACTGAAAGGGAAACTCAGTGAGAAAAAAATGAAAGTAACAAGGGAAGGTTGTTGGCCAGGGTGCTTGTAGTTCCTCTCTGTCCTCCAAATTCGTGCTGGCTTTTATGTCTTATTTCCACATAGCCCTTGGTCCTCCTGGGATTGACATTAAGTTGTACACAGGCTGTTTACTGTAAGATAGTGGACACTATGGTTGATACTTTACAACTTACTCTGAACTCTCCCCCACTCCTTCTACTGACATGCATAATTTTCAGGAAGTCTATGTTGTAAGACAGCAGTAGGCAAGCTTTTGTCTTGGGGCCAAGTCCCTCCTAGGGCCCTTTTTTTTTTTTTGGTAAAAGTTTTATTGGAACATAGTCAAACATGCTCATTTGCATATTGTCTAGGGTTGCTTCAGCAGAGTTTAGTAGTTGTGACAGAGACCATGTGACCTGCAAAAGCAAAAATATTTACTGTTTGATCTGTTATAGAAAGCAGGGCCAGTATTCTGCAGGAGTACTTAGTTGTTTGAGAACTGGAGCACACAATTATGTATTTTTTCCCCAATGCATTGCAAGAAGGAAAACTTACTCTAAAGCATCCTTTGACAGTCATAAAATAATCCCCTGGAACTGTGTCTCAGAGTTAGTGCTGGTGTTAGGAAGAGTTCCTATCAGCAGATTAATGGAACTTAGGAGAGAATCTAAAACCAAGACAATAAAATATCCCTTCCAATTTCCCTGCCTCAACAGCTAGGATATCGGCCAGCCTGTGCGAGGATCAGACTGAAACCCTGGGCTCCTTCAGATGCATCCTTTAAAATGTGCTTTGGAGGAGGGAGCTTGGCGTTTGGAAATCCCTCCTACATTCAGGCATGTGTGCCTAATCAGATGTATACATTTTGCAGTGTTCCAGCTTAATTCTACCCAAAGCAGCATCATAAATCTTGGGTGTCACAGGAACAAAACCAAATGGCTCTGAACAAAGTCCTCCCTGGCACCCAGCACCTACAGGCATGCCGTGTGGCAGTCTCTTCTGTCCTGTGCTGGGTAGGGTGTTCTGCAGCTCCCCTGGCCTTGACCCAGGAGAAGCCACCAGCAGACAGCCCCTCCCCCCCCCACCTCCTGCAGCCTTGGAGACCCATACTGGCTGCAGACACTGTCCCATGTTCCCTGGGGTGACACCTCTCCTGGAAAGGAACCGAGAGGATGCTCTTCTTCAGGCTTGGGGCTGCTGCCTGTGACTCAGAGGACTGATGTGGCCAGAGGAGCCGGAAGCTGGCTCCATCCCCCGATGCCCTCCAAGCATCTTGCAGGTGGCTCTTATGGGCCTTGAATGCCAGGATCTTCACTTGTGCCATGGACACAGTACCTTCTTGTCACCTCCTCAATGAAAACCCTGCAGAGAAGGGACCAGGGATAGGGGACAAGAGGGAAGGGGATTAAAAATAATCAAGATTTGGTATGTGTAAGTTCTAACTCCCCCCCCCCACAAGGTAATCATTGCGTGTCACAGACCCATGCTAGTGAGGTGGCAGGCAGCGAGGGTGAGCCTTCCTCCAGCTGAAAGGGTTCCAGAGCGGCTTTGACACTCAAAAAGCCCCAACAAATGCATACGTTAAAAAACAACAACAACAACTAAGTGTTTTAAAATGAGAGATATGGTTAAGAGGAAGAGGTTAAACCAAATGAAATCAAGAAGTTAACAAACTTGGGGGTAAAATATTTGACAAGACAGACAATTCCCGAAAAGCTGGGATGTTCAACACTTCTGAGAGAACTGATAATTAGACGACTTTCAGAAACTTTATCTCTCTCCGTGTACCATTTTATATAATTTTCTGACATCGAAACAACAGCTCTTCTCCTTTGTTAAAAAAAAGAAAAGAAAAGAAAGAAAAGAAAATCAGTCCCCCTCACAGCCAACAGAACCATGGTTTTGACTAATCTCTGTAATCAGAAGCTAATTTGCCTGAAGAGTAATAATAGTAACAATACGCTGTTATGAAAGACTGTGCTTTTATCGCTTTATTTGCCTGTGATTATGTAAATTCCAGATACACGGCGGTAAGGGAGCTGCAGGAAGCCGCTCTGGGGTACCTGGGAGCCGCGGGGACCACGGGAGAGGCCGCCCGCTAGGAGAGCCCAGGCTCACCCCAGTGCTGAGAGCAGCCCGGGCGCCGAGGGCTGACGTCCGCGGCGCTCCAGCGTTCCTGCTCCTGGAGGTTGGCTGTCCCCACACCTTTCTCTCCCCTGCCCAGCAGGAGAGGCCCCACTTGTCCCGAGATCTCCCAGACTTCTGCCTGTGTCGGCCTCTGGGTGCTCAGCTTAGGACCCTGCTGTTGCTCCCTCTGCTGGGAGGCCTGGGCGACTGACTGCCGCATTGGCCCTAGGGGTGGCCCTGGGCAATCCTATCTCTGCTTCCTCAGGGTCCCTAAGTGCCCGAGGCAGGAGCGCGGGCTCTGCCAGGCCAGGCGCAGTGTGGATCCGCTGTCCTCGAGACTCGTCCTGTGAGTCTCAAAGCCAGCTCGGGAAAGGTCCGGCCCCTGGTGCCAAGCCGGCCGAGCTGCGGGGCCAGTCCCGCCTCCCTCCGTGCCCTGGGCCTCCTTTTGACTCCCGGCAGAGCTCCCCCGGCGCCAGTACCGCCCACCTTATCTGCAGCTCAGAGCGCGCCCTTCAGTTTGCTGCCTGCATTGCATAGTGGCAGAGCCTAGGGTCACGTAGGTGCAGGCTTCAGACCTGGGCTTTCTGGCTCTGCAGGCGACCGCTGGGCGTCTCTGTGCCTCAGTGTCCTTGTGTCACGGGGCCTGTCACCGCGCTCTCTGAAAGCGCGGGGTGCAAAGGTCTCAGAGAGCGTAGCCAAGGCCGGCCGCTCCGGGCTGCTCGCTTTCAGAGGCTCGGTGCCTCGCTGGAATTCCAGTCCCATTCGTCGCTCTGCCACACAGATCTAGATCAGCGGCCGCACGCAGACCCCACGCAGTGCCGATTTACGATCTCACCCACAGTGGCCGGAGCCCTGAGTGGAAACAGATGTGCATTTCTTAGCGCTTTGCACGCAGCTAATTAGAAGCGCAAGTGAAGCCAGGGCTACTCTAGCCCCAGGTTACAAATGAGGAAGCTGAGGCACAGGGAAGCTAGATGACCTTCAGAGTCACACAGCTGGTCTGAGAAGGGCCAGCGCACAGGGCAGGTCACCCGGCTGGAGGCTCGGCCATCCTGCACGCCGCTGTCAGGTCTGCAGGAAGCATTTTCAAGCCTCGTGGGGAGACGCAGAGTGGGCCTCCCCCCACTCACCGAGTTCCCCTTCCTTCTTCCTCTAGGCCATTTCTGCTGAGTGACGGACACTGGGGTCAACCCGAGTGGTTAGGAACAGGAGGGGAATGCTGCAGGTTGAAACTACTGCCGGATGCCCTCATTTTCCAGTCTGATTTTAAATCCCTTGAGCTTGTTAACCTTTTAAAATCTGTAGCCAGGTGCAGTGGTGCACACCTGTAATCTCAGAACTCTGGGGGCTGAGGCAGGTGGTCTTGTTGCAAGTTTGAGACCAGCCTGGACTACATCGTAAGTTCAAGACAGCTTGAGGGCCGGCCACATACCTCAGTGGACTAAGTGCCTGCTTAGGCAAGTGCAGGAAAGGGTGATCCATCCCCAGCACCACATGCTGTGTGGGCCCGGCCCCCATGCCCCGCTGAGGTGGCCACCGAGTCCAGGGTAATCCCTAGCGCTGGGAAGGCTGAAAATGGGAGGATCACTATGAGTAGGAGCTGCTACTCATAGTAGCAGTGAGACTCTGTACCAAGTACATAAAACCAAAACAAAACAAAAAAGCCCAGCTTGAGCTGCATAGCAAGACCTTCTCTCAAAAAGAAAAAAAGAAGTTTTGTTGTTTTTCATTTTCTCTTTAGTACCACATTTACCCTGTCTTCTTAAGGCTGCCTTAATAAACAAACAACACATAAACAAGGCTTGGACTTACTCTTGTCTTCACTGCGGGGTAGTTCCCACGGATCTCTGCAGAGCTAAAGGATGAGATCCTTTCTGCGACAGAGCAAGAGGGGCCTACGGGGTGACTGTGTCCCCAGTCTGCCCTGGGCATGGCTGTGGGGGTGTCGAGTTCTGGGTAAGTGCCAATCTCAGCGGGCTAACTGGTGCTAGAAAACGCTTTTTGGAGACACATGTTTGGTGAAAAATGCCATTTCACCAAGAGAGCTGGAGTTCCGAGGATGATTTTCTCTGCTACGGCTGAACTTGCATTTTCCCAAGCCAAATTACCAAAAAGGTAACTGCATTGGTTGAACATTGTCCTGCAGAGGAGTAGAGGACAATTACAAATTTTTAAAGTACCTGAGAAATTTCTAATTACAAAAACAGCCCAGGGACAGAAGGAAAGATATTTATAAAAACAAAACAAAAACTGACCGAGGAAAGCAAGCCATCACATGACCTCTCTAAAGCCAAAAGTCACCCCAGGCCAGTAGTTCTCGGTGAACTTTATTTTCTGTGAAGGTTTTGGAGTTCCTTGACTTGGTGGTGCATTGCAGCTCTGCCCGGTTGTCCGAGCAATTTCTCTAAAAGGGGCTGCCGCATCCCAAGTGGTCAAAGAGCGTTGCCTGGTGATTCCTGGTGATGCATGACTGGCGATTCCGTCCAAGATGGCGCCAGAACCTTCGGGGAAGAGCTGGGCTCTGCAGTTCTTTCTTGCACACACTGAGAGGCATTTGGGGACATGGCAGAGAAGGGAGAGCACTGACAATTACTCATCCCGTCGCCCTGGCTGCTCTGCAATTAGGAGGAATGTTCCCGAGGCTGGTGTTGGTTGGGGGAGAGGGCTGGATCGCAAAGCAACAGGATAATTAGGCACAATTGAATTAACTGAGGAATAAATGTCAGCCTTGCTCGTAGTTGTCCTCATTTCATTATGCTCAACCTGGCAACGCCTTGGCCCCTCTTCCCCCCCCCCCCACCCAGTAAATCATTTTTAAGCAGCACCAAAACATCAAGAAGATAGTAAAAAAGTGAAAATGTGCGAGGAGAATGTATACACCATTAGTACCATCTGGAACACCTGTGACTGGATTAGCTCCACTCAGACACCACTCGGTGAGATTGTTACCTTACATGCAGCTCACACCCAGCAATTGTGTGTGGGGGGGGGGGGAGAGAGGGGGGGGAGAACGCTGCCCCCATGTCTGTTTGGTGGGTATGGAGAACCTGAGTAGAAAACGCTTCCTACTAGGGGCTAGAGTCTACACAGGGCGACACAAGGTTGCTTTTCCATTGGACACTGGAGATTGGCCTGGGGACATCAGTGTTGTTTCACATGTACAGAGGATGGGCTGAGAGTGACTGGATGGAACCTCTACTCTGTCCTCCTGGGCAGGCAGAAGCCCCTGCCCATGGAGGAAGAGGCCAGGTTCTAAGGGGGATGGGCTGAGGTAGATCTGTGAGTCTAGAAGCTGCCACTACCCAAGGGAAGGGGACACCAGGAGGTTGGTAGTGACACCAAGGAAGACCAAGTTCTTCCACTTGATGAGTTTTGCTGCAGTGTGGGCTTGTGGGCTGGCAGCACACTCAGAATGATTTCCTCCTAGTGTCACACCCCAGGCAGCGGCTCTCAGAGGGTTTCAGAGGGATTTATCCCACTGGGAGTCCATGCTGCCAGCTGCTGGCCTCCTGTCTCAGTTCTGCCCGGTGGACACATCAGGATCTTTGTACAGCTCTTGGGCTGGAGTTGGCAAAGATAGCTCATTAGAACCAGGGTGGGCTCAGTGAGACCAGCATTCTTTGAGAGTATGCAGCAGGCAGGGAGCTGTGAGGAAGGCAGAGGTCATGCGTTTGCAGGTGTGTCCCATGCCGTGTGATCCGGGGTACCCTCCACCCCCACGGCAGGTACAAATGTTCCTTCGGCCTTATAATGAGTATTAAAATTTTAATCATTTGTTACAGCAAAAGACCATATTGCCATGAATCCCCCTCAAAATCCTCCCCCTCATTTTGAACGCCCAGATCCCGTGCCTCCTGCCGCTTCCGGAGTCCTCTTGCACCAATGCTTTAGTTGTGCGGCAGTGGCTACTTCCACATCCTCCATCAGTTCAAAACATTTCCCTTTCGTGGTTGCTTTGGCTTTGGGGAGGAACCACAAGTCACATGGAGCTGGACCTGCTGAGCAGGTGGATGGGGACGAGCGGCAGGGCTCTCTGATCTGCCTTGCCTCTGGATGGCACCTGGCTGCAGCGTTCGCCATATATATATATATATATATATATATATATATATATATATATATATATATTTATCATGCCAAGTAAAGGTACTCAGCACATCTGGAACTGGCCCGGAAAGTGCTGGAACAATGGGATAGGTGCGTTCACAGGGAGGGGGAAAGCTTGCGGGAGATGACATTAGCTGTAATAAACTTTACTTAAGCATTCACTATAGCTTCTAATCACATCTCATTTTTCTTGATTATTTCTTCCGTACTTACCCTTTGTGCTTTGATAGGTAGGATGACACACTTTTCCTTGTCAGGATTAGCAAAAGTCCAATCAGTAACAAGGAAATATCTAGTTAAATTTGAATATCAAATGAGCAATTAATTACTACTTTAAGCATAAGTGGGCCCCATGCAGTATTTGGGCCATCTGCAGAGATTTCTGTGCTGTTTATCTGACACTCAGGCTTGGCCGGGTGCCCTGCACATCACCTGGCAACTCTTCTCTGAGAGGCCGCCATAGACGTTCATTAACGCCAGGCAGGGATGAAGAGATGCACAGGTTCGTGTCTCAGAATCCCAACTTTTGAGAGAGAGGCTGAGATGGACGAGCTGGAAGCAGTGCAGCTCGAGGCCACGCTGCTGCTGCGTCAGTGAGAGACTAAGTCCCACGCCCCATTCCAAGACGCCATGTATCCAGTATGGTGGCCCTTGGTGCCACCAAATATGACAGTCGCTCTCTGCCAGCATGTGGTACGCTAGCCTTTTCTCCCTAATGGTAGTTGCAGGTGGCCATTAGGCCCAGTAGAGTGGAGGAAGGGTGGCGTCAGTGCTCTCAGGTTGGTGCCATGTGTCCTGTGTCCACACAGTGACCTTCAATGCCTTCCCTAGCAGCCCCAGTCCTCCACAGAAAGGATGATGTGGACTCAGAGCAGAGCTCCCAGCCCAGTCACGGCAGCCGTGGGCAAAGTAAGCACGGCCGGTGTGTACTGATGGAAGCCACCAAGCCTGGAGAGAGCCGTTACCGAGCACCGCCCAGGCCATCCTCACTGACACACTGTGGGCTCACCTTGGGCTGCCCCTGGTCTTTTCATGATACTTTGAGAACATAAGGGTCACAAAACCAATCTCTTAAAATACAAATTTTAATTTTGAGTGACTTAAGATTCACAAGAAGTGCAGAGTTCAGGTGTGGGCAAAGGACCCTGAGGAACACACACTTGACATGGTTTGAGGAAGATGCAGGCTTGGTTTATGGGAGGACTGGCTTCGGGCAGCTAGTGCTTATTCTGAAATCAAACAGTTGGAAGCGGGTTCTTGTGAAATTCACATGTATCCACGGGAGATGGGCACCTCTATGGGGACAGATGGCCATCTTGTCTCATGGCCATGGCCATCTGGGGCCTGGCCTGTGAAAGGCAGCCCTGTTGAAGGACTGTCTGCTCTTCATTAGCTACAAGTTGACATTTAAGGTTTCCCCTTCCTTAGAGAAGCGGTCCAAGGGGTTATGTAACTTCTTCTGTCTTCGACGCATTACAAAAATACACTAAAGCAATACTCAGTGTCTACCGAACCACATGTGTGCTGGAGAAGCCAGCAAAGGCGCTTCCTTTTGTGTTGCGTGGGGTTTTTATGGGCCAGAGGGTTGACTCCTGCATTTGGAGAAGTTTGTCCTGCTCCTGGGCCTGCTGGCTGGCAGCTCACCCACTGCCATGTTTTGTCCAAATAGAATGTGGCAGTTCTTTTCCTCTTTGTAGCGGAGCTCTGGAGATAGGGCTGCTCAGGTGGGTGTGACCCAGTGGCCCTGGACAGGGAGGCTTATGGTGTGACAAGACAGCTCAGGTTTTCATGGGAGGTCACATCTGAGGAGCACTTGTCATCCTGGGCTTATGAAGCATCTGCCCACCTCTGAGTGTCCCAACTTTAAAATGACAGCTGCATGCTCTCCTTCCCAAGCTTCCTTCGCTGTGCGTCGCTGAGGTTTTGGAAAAGCCCTCCCCAAACCCAGCCCCTAGCTCAGGTAGCAAACCTAGCGGGTAACTGATCACTGGCTGCTTGTTAATCCGTCTGTGCGTCAGGCTCCTGCGAGGGGAGGCCTGGCTCCCTGGGACTTTGGCTGTGGGAGCAGTCTTATCATTTAAATCATTGCAGTATTTGAGATTGGTGCTATTTTTTAATTTAACTTTTTAGTAGTATATGTTTGCAATACATGATGATCACATTTGGCATGGGGGTGGTTTTCACACACAGCTCATGTCTTGATCAGTTTTACACCAGCTACTGCCTTGCCTTTCCTCTCCCGCTTCCCCAGATCTCCCAGTCTCTACAGACTCTAGCTCCCTGTTTCTTTTATTTTAATCTTTAGCTTATTCCTTGCATGGTGCTCAGGATTCTGTGCTGTGCAGCCTGATTCCTTGCATTATATAATTCGTTTCTCGATGCGTTCATAATGCTTTGTCTCGAGGCAAAGTATGGTCTCCGGGGCTGCCCGTGAGTGTTTGTTCGGCTGCTGGACGAGTTTCAAGCCACAGAGAGGGGCAATTTCCAAGGCTGCCTGGGCTGAAGATTCCTCCGCAGGTGACAGTGAGGGAGCCCCGGCGGCGGTGGGGATGGAGACAAATTATCTCTGAGACGCCAGACTTGCCTTTAACCGGATCCGACTGAGTTTCCGGCAGCAGAAGGTGGGCCGTGTGTGGGTGTGTTGTTCCTGTGGGTCCGACTTGCACACTCGATGTGCGCGTGCGCGTGCACCCTGCCTCCCGGCATTGTGTAAGGCTGCGCTGCCCACTCGGTAGCCGTTTCTCCTTGGTGTTCTCCCTCTGCTCCCGCAGACTCCGAGGACCTTGCACACGAGGGGCAGCACGTGTTGCCCACACTGCTGCTGCCCTCCTAGGGCACCCATTCCGGTAGGGACGGCGGCAATGCGGGAGCGGCGCTGTGAGGGGGGTGGGCAGCAGTGGAGGATTCCTGGAGTCCGCCCTGGAGGGCGGAGTGAGCTCCGGAATCTCCAGAGAGCACAGAAGTTGCACTGTCTCAGCACAACCCCTAGGCCTGTAGGGTTCAGGAGAAGCGGTAGCCGATGAGCTGCGGCGCCGACAGGACACCAGGGCACAAGGCCCTGCGATGCCAGCCAAGTGGGGGGCCTGGACTCCATTGGCAGGTGGAGGGAAACTCTGCTTTTTTCTTTGTATGCTGTTCATAAATAGGTGTGACCTGTGTTGAGTTACATCTAGAAGGAGTGCCGTGGGGTACGCACAGGTGGAAGAGGCCCCTGACGAGCGTCCCAGGGCCCTGCGTTCTGCCTCCTAGAGCTTGGCATTCTGGTTCCTAGTCTCCTATCTGGCCAGCTCTTGGCAATGTGTTTTCCATAGTAATTTTTTTTTGGGGGGCGGTACTGGGCTTTGAACTCACCACCTTGCACTTGCCAGGCAGGCACTTGTGCCACGGAGCTATCTCCCCAGCCCTACCATAGTAATTTTTAAAAATTGAATCACACACTGTAGTTTTGGACTAAGTCTTATAGTTTTTGAAAGATGCCTATGGTAAAAACTGACTTAAGATATAAAAAACAACTGGATAGCTCAGTATCTGTTACTAAAATTGAATTTGTAATTACTCTTTTTAACCAAAAATTATAATTTAGATGTCCTCAAGGGCAAATTACATCAAATATTTAGGCAACAATGCCAATCTTACATGACGCCTTTCAGAAAAATAGAGTAGAATGGAAAAACTTTCCGGCTCATTTTATAAGGGCAATATTAACTTAACATCAAACTGCGATGCTGTCTATTTTATTTTATTTTATTTTTTTGCGGTACCAGGGTTGAACTCTGGACCTTGTGCTTGCCAGGCAGGCACTTAAGCTGCTGAGCTACTCCCCAGTCCCTGAGATGCTTTAGGGGAAAGTAAAACTCACACTCATGAATTCAGAAGGAGAAATCATTAACAAAAGTGCTATCACATCAGGCCTGGCCACATATTGGAAGGATAACGCATGCTGATTAGGAGGGATTGTTCCAAAAGACGCAAAGTTAATTCCATGTTTTAAAAAAGTATGTGGTTAATCATTCACAGAACAAAAGAGGAAAATAACCATGCAATCATCTTAGTAGCTTCAGAAAAAGTGTTTGATAAAATGCATTCTTATTCTTGTTTTTTTTAAAAAACCTCTTAGTAAACTTAGGCATAGAAAAGAATTGCCTCAAATTGACAATACCTTTTAAAAATCTACATTTAACATTATACTTAGTGATAAAAAGATTGACGTTTTCTGCTTATAATGAGGACTAAGACAAAGATGTCCACTCAAATTACTTGAATTCAGCATTGTATTAGGTATCAGAACCACCTCATTATGACAATTGAGAAATGTGAAAGGCGTACAGATTGAAAAGATCAAAAACCGTATGCACAAGTGACTGGCTCGCACTCATGAATTCAGAAACAGAAATCATTAACAAGTGAAAATCCCTAAAGAATGTCATTTAAAGTTACTAGAACTAATATGTAAGTTTAACAAGATTCGAGCCCACACGTAGAATTCCTGTGCACTAGTACCAATTTATAGATGCGTGAGAGCAACTTGAATACGAGATATATCTCACACAAAGAGAAACGCAAATTGAAAACAATATACTGCTGGGTGAGACAGAGGAGGCTGGAGGGCAGCGACACGCGTGGACCTTGTGTGCAGACCAGAACGCCCCATGACGTCAAGATGGACGTGGCCAGTAGGTTACTTCATAAGTGCGGTGCAGTCACAAGACCTCCAGGGCATCTGCTTTGTTTGTACAGATTGGTAAGCCGATTCTAAAACTGACATAGAGATGCAAAGGATCTAGAATAGGCAGGGCAGTTTGAGTAAGAATAGCCATCTGGAAAACTCCCTGACTTCAACACTTACTGGACAGTTACAGAAATAAAGACGATGCAGTACTGGCGGAGGATGCAGGACCTACAGATGAATTGGGTAGAACAGAGAGGATGGAAAACAGGGTCCATATTTAGCCAACTGAGTTTTTTTTTTTTTTTTTAATTTTAAAGAGAATAAACTTAAACTTTAAAAAGATGCAGAACTTCAAAACCAGATGATAGGAAATCAACAATGGTTGTTATATTGTATATTGCTATCTTCAATGTAGTTGTTCAGATTATTAGATACAAGCAAGCAAAATTGGTTAAAAGAAAACAAGCATTAACTGTTCCTTTCAATAAACCAATAGAAATTAGTAGTGCAATTATCTTAGCTGTCTATCGTCTTTCTCTCTCTCTCTCTCTCTCT
>PVKN010009144.1:0-24129 GCA_004027915.1 Capromys pilorides
TGATGGAACTGAAGCACTGCCACAAGAGGAGAAATATATCATTCTTTCAAGGCCAGGAAAAGAGGCCAAAGAAATTAGAAAGCCCAGCTGGAGACACACAGTGCAAATTCCACCTTGGTGGATTTTTGTACCTTAAGGGTTAGATGGTCAGTGAGTCCTCCTCAAACAACTAAGGCTACTGTCAGTAGGTGTCTTCAGGCCCCTGGGGACTGAAGAAAAATAGTCCTACTCTTCAGAAAAAGAAAGAGAACAAACCCCTAGTTAATGGTACTTCTTCATGCTCAAAATCACAGGTGTGTCTAGGAGGTTATTAATTACAAAACTGCTTTATTAAGCTCTAATGGAGACATTGGGTTTTCTCTTAATTCTCTTAAGTACGTGTAGCAAATTTTAGCATTAAAAATTACTTGAGTCAAAATTATTTACCAGCATGGTAATTCCTTGCAAGACATCTTAGGAAGTCATTTTCCTTACCAGTACCACCCAATAGAGTAATTGGCTGCAATTAACAATGACTTTGTCATTCCTCTCCAAGTCTGGCTCCAGCATCCGTGAAACATGCAGATCTTTTTCTCTTTCCCAGCAGGGACTCAGAGCTTCCACAAGTCTTATCCTCCATTAGAAAAGAAAAGGAAGGAAATCCCCAGTGTCATACCTCACAGTACCTGGGCTTGAGGTGGGGGCCTGCAGGCAGCTGGCCCACATCCCCTTGGAGGGTGATGTGAAAGGTAATTTGAAGTAGTACACAGAGGAGCTTATAGAAAATTAGTAGCTAAGTTGATTTTAATATGCTTTATAGGAAGAATGACTTCCACCCTAAACTGCATGGATAGTGTTTTGAAAGTGAAGACAGGTTGGGGAGCTAGCTGGGCAGTCTAAGAGCCTGTCTGGCAAGCACAAGGACCTGGGTCTGATCCCTGGTACCACACGCCATGCCAGCCCTATGCCTAGCGGGCCACTGAAAGCAGGCATGGTGGTGCACATCTGTGGTCCCAGTGTTGGGGAGGCTCAGACAGGGGCATCACTACAAGTTTGAGCTGCGTAGTGGGACTCTGCACCAAAGAAAGAAAGAAAGAAAGAAAGAAAGAAAGAAAGAAAGAAAGAAAGAAAGAAAGAAAGGAAGGAAGAAATGATTTTTTAGAAAAAAATGTAAAGGAGGACAAATTTTAAAAGAAAGGTGGTTGAAATCATGTTAAATATCTGACAAAGCTCATAATGATAGCATACGAATAAATGGAGGACTGGAAAAATCCTGTAGTCACCTGCCTTCATTTTAAGAGACCAGAAACTAAAACTATGGGGTGCAATCAAGGGCCAAAATTCATCTCTAGTGATCTCTAGGCTGGGCTTTCCTCTTCTTCCTCTTCTTCTTCTTCTTCTTTCTCTTCTTCTTCTTCTTCTTCTTCCTCCTCCTCCTCTTCCTCCTCTTCCTCCTCTTCCTCTTCCTCTTCCTCTTCCTCTTCCTCTTCCTCTTCCTCTTCCTCTTCCTCTTCTTCTTCTTCTTCTTCTTCTTCTTCTTCTTCTTTTTGTGCAGGATCTCACTACGCAGCTCAGACTCGTAGTGATCCTCCTGATTTTTGCCTCCCTAGTGCTGGGATTACAGGTGTGCACCCTCATGCCTCGACTCCATCAACGGCTCAGTGCACCCAGGGGCAGGGCTGGCACGGCATGCAGTGCCAGGGATCGGATCCTGGCCCCTGCACTTACCTACGCCAGCACTTAGTCTGCTGAGCTTTACCACTGGCCCTTGGGCTTCTTTCTGCACTGCACACCATCTCCTTTGCCCTGGAGCAGCCGTCAGGCACAATGTGGCCCTGCAGACTTCTTCTCTGTGGAGGAAGACACACCTGGGATACCACCCCGTGCTCTCTTGCCTGCTTCCTCCCCTCCAAAACCTGATTCCCTTCTAAAGTAACTTATGTTCGCATTACTTCAAAACCCACCATATCTGCTCCATCCCTGGCAACCCACAAGCTTGCCAAACCATTATTGCCCTGGAACCTCACTCTGCAAGGCGCCAGATAAAGCCAATTATATGATTTTCAGGAGCTTAGTGTGCTGCTCTTTGCTAATTACATATATGTAATTATCCAGAGGCTCTTCCTAGAGGATCAAGAGATAGCTCTTATAATAGCGTCTCAGAACAAAGAGACAGGAAGGCTCCTTATTGCCTTGCAAACATTAACTGGAAGCTGTTGTCTCAGCTGGCCAGGCTTTGGGTTCCGGTGCCCGGCTCTGGTTCAGTTAACATTGTTTTGCAAATAGTCTTCAGCTATGAGACCTTTTTTGTTGACATCATCCTTCCTGCCCTCGGGTCTGAACTGCACAAAGATTACATTATGATGTGTGGTAAGGCCCCTGTGCATGCCACCGAGCCCAGCAATATGAGCAAGCAAGACCATGCTGGTCCCCTAGGACAGAACCTCCAGGAAGGCACAAAGAAGATGGTGTAGGCTGGCCAGCCCTGTCCGCTAACCAAAATGGACAGCTCTCCTAGTTAGGAGCTGGAGCCTCAGGGACATTAAGCCCTTTCAGAGTCTGTAGGTCTGGAAGTGTTAGCTTCATGGCTGCTCATGTATGGCAGAGCCCCCGGCCCTTGCCAGCCTGCCTAGTAAGCCCTTCTTTACCTCTGCTCTTGTCTTACTAGGAAGGTAACAATTTCTTGATCTCCTATGCTGACTCCCAGGTGTTTCCCAATCTTCCTCCAGGGGATGCAGCAGGTTCTCCGAGGGCTGTGGCTGTGGCGGTCAGGCTTAGCTGCAGAGCCAAGTGAAGGCAGGAGTGAGTCCTGTCTCCTTCCTCGTTCTCAGCATCCTTGACTCTAAAATGTAGGGGCTCAGTACAGAGACATTCCGGGTTCTCCAGCCCTCAGCCTCACCTCTCTGCAGAGGTGCAGATATTTCTGCAATATTTCTCTGCAAATATTTCTCTTTTTTCCTCCATTCCTCATATCTGCTTTTTCTACCAGCAATGAAAGAACATGGGTTCATCTACTGGATAGCTTCACAAAGGAGGTCTTCAGCGTTCCTTCTTGGCCTTGCCAGACTTTAAAGCTGCAACATGTGTGCTTCCTCATGAAGGCCTAGGTGTAGGAAAATGAGCCACATGCAAGAAGACCTGGGTTCAAGGCCCAGCTGCACCCCTGCTGGTTAAGTCAGTCAGTTAGTCTCTCTGAGCCTCAGTTTCCCCACTGCCAGAGTAACACAGCAATGGCCCCTGGATCATGGGATTCTCATGAGAAGCAAATGAGGCACCGAAGCACGTGGAAGTGCACGGCCTGCAGTGACCACTGGATTTTAACATAGCTGCTGAGCACAGCCTGGTTCCATTCATGAATTTCTCCCAAGTCCTAGTTTCAAAATATGTGTCCAATTGTATGCCAAAATAAAAGAAAGGAGAGCAGAAAAGAACTAAGTTGGAAACTGCAAAAAAACAAACAAAAACCAAAAACATAAACAAAAAAAAAATCAGCCAACCAAATAAACAACAGTCAGTTTGCCCCTACCCAGGTGGGAGGCACAGACATGATGCCAGGAAACCTGGGTTCTTGTTTGCAGAGCTGCAAGTTAAACCTGGAATCCTAATTCCTACCCCTATCCCCCCATTCGTCTCCATCCCCTTTCCTTTCAATCAAATACTTCAAAGAGATGCCTGGAGAAGGGAACTGTGAATTCTCTGCTCACTAGTTTTCATGAGGGGAAACCAAAGAACGTTTCTTTTTGAGACTGCATCTGCTCATCCAAACCATTTTTCTAGCTGGGGGGACTTGAGCTCAAAGGCAGACTCCGGGGTTGATGAAATTCAGACGCGAGGCTGCAGAGAGATCAAGGCTAAGGGGCAAATGAGAAGCCCTGGCGGGGCAGCTAAGGGCTGGGCAGTGGGACAGGGTCAGGAGAGGGGGCAGCCAGGGAGCAAGGCAGGCAGGGAGGAAGAAAGCTAGGAGTGCTGAGGGAGAAGCAAGGAGAGGGGAAGAGAAGGAGACAAACCCCCAGGAAGCACTTTATTTTTTCTCCTTTAAAGAATGAAAAAACAAACACTCAAACTGTTTCAACTGATGGGGAATGTTCGTCTGCCAAAGGCATTATTAGGACGAGAGATAAGAAAACCAGGGAGATAGGAAATAATTATTTTGTATCTGTCTTTATAAATGAAAATGAAGGGCATTAACTCAAATAGGATTTAGATATTCAGGGACAGAAGGGAATGAATTAGGAAATAATTCTGATAACATAGGAAATGTTTATTAAAAGATCAGGGGGACTCTTGAAACTGACAAGGCCTGGTGGGCAGATTAAAAGTCTCTGAGCTAAAAAGGAGAGCGGGAGGGCCGTGGCTTGGGGCTTTGGAGGGTTCCTCTTGAGCAGCTCTGGACAGAGGATCTATGGCAAAGGTGATGACCCCCAGCAAGGCCTGGGCCTTGGGTTCTGTTCTGCGAGCCAAATCTCCAGGAGGTTTGACAGAGCCTCCTGGACTGGCCTCTGGCCCATGGGGAGCCCCAGGGCCATCACCCTGCCCCTGCTTGTGGGAGGGGTGGAACATGGAGCACCTAGCTAGGAGGGAAAACCACAGAGCCACGTCAGTGTCTCTTCACAGCCCTGCTGGCCAAGCGCACTGACCCCAGCATTGCTTAGCTCTTCCTGGGGAGGTGGAGAGAAAGTGGCTGCTGAGAGGCCAAGCCCTGGCATCTGTCCTGCATGCTGGTCGCATCCCTTCTAGCACTAACCAGAGATCAATTATGTCCATTATCTGCACCTTGTCTTTCTCAGCTAAGAAATGAAAATATAACATTTATGCTTTTCTCATAGGGTGATTGGAAGGACTGAGTGAGAAGATATAGAAAAAAGTCTTAGGCAAATAATAAAATAATATCCACAGTTATTAGGTACATGCCTCTGGCACACCTCCAGATCAAGAAAGTTCTTCTTTATGTCTCAGCTTAGTCTCTCTTGCTGCTGCTGGGGCCTATTCTTACTAGAAAGAGTGGCCACTAGTGACACCTATACAGCTTCCTGCCTTGGACCTTGAACTCACAGAAATGGTTCTTTTCTGCATCCCTCCTGTTCAACACCCCCAGAAAGGGTGAGGTGGAAAAGCTTTCCTACAGCTGAAACCGGCATCTGAGGACGACTGTGTTAATGGTCCTCCCAAGGGAGAGGATCTGTGTCTCTGGTGAAATGGGGAGGAAGGGCGCAGACGCCAGTCACCTCCTCTTCCACCACTTTGTGGTGGGTGGAAGACGCTTCAGAGCTGGGCGTGCAGAGCCTGCATCACACAGAAAGCACCCGGGACACCTTCCTGGGCAGCGCTCCAGCAGACCCCCTGCAGGTCTCTGAGCTTAGCGTCTCCCCCACGAAAGCTGGGGGCTGGCTCTTTGGACTCCGTGAAAGCTCTCTGCTGACAGGATCAGATAATCAGCTAATACCCGACCCTGCTGCATCCTGAGCCCTAGGACAGATACATAACAATGTCATCAGACTGCTTTGTAAGAGCCTTAGCCAGCTTACGGCCTCTTTGAGCCATCCTGCCCTTAGTAATTATTCCCAACCCATGCCTGTGAGAAGGGCTGAGAGTTTAAGTGTCATGTCACCGTAATCCCCTGGGAAGATCTCTCATTGGCTCCACCAAAGGGGTTGCACTCACAGCGTCTTCTTCCCACTATATTGAGCTGAAGTTCTGTGCTGGATCTTGGACACAGCTTACTCCTGCTGTGGTATTAGAGCCTTAGATAATTTCTCAAGAAAATACATCGGTTCAAAAGCTTGGTTCTGGGATCCACAGAGACAAGAGACCTGGGGAGGCTCCCAAATGCCCCTGTTTGGGGAATCCAAGCTAAATGCCAGCCCTACTGAGCAAGCATTGCAAAATACTCACTAGCCTACTCATTCAGGTCAAGGGAAAACTAATAGGAACAGAGTAGCAAAGGCCAGGACGCCCAACTGCCCCCAGTCCAGGTGTTCGGGGCATGAACAGTGTTTGTGAGTTTGCAAGTTTAACATGGGTTTGTGTGCAAAGCCAGAGCACTGCCTGCTCCCTGGTTTGGAATGTACAGCTACCGAGTGGGAAGGAAGAGACAGCTGGATTGGAATCTCAACTCTGGATATCCTTTACTCATTCTGAGCCTCCTCAATTTCCTGTTAAGAAAGGGACTTTCTTAAAATATTAGTATTGACCTCACAGGAATTTTGTGAGGATTAAATGAACAAGTTCTCAGAGTATAATGGCCACCACATTGGGAATGCCCAGCACACTTCTGCTTTTCTTAGTTGTTTTTCTATTAGTGTGGCATTTCACACTTACAAAGCATTTTTACCTATATTAATTAATTCAGTCCTCAAGGCATTTCTATAGGAAAGTCACCATGAATGCTAAATTTTAGGGATACCATACCTAGGCTTGGACAAATTCAGTGACTTGCCCAAGGTCAATAATTTAAATTTTAAAACAGTCAATTAGAGCTCAGGTGCCTGCTTAAGATTTTGCGCATTTCGTTCAGGAATCAGGAGTGTAGAGAATTGTTCCTTGTGGCTTGAAAGGTCTTGCAAAGGAGCCTGGCTCAGGGTTTGTGCCCACCTGGCCTGAACCTGTCCTGGAGCCAGGCCAGAACATGGCCCTGTCTGGGCCATTTACAGAGCAAAGGATCGATCAGTGTCATAGTGCAAAGTGTTTCAAAGCCCCTTGGATCTGGGGCTCTGCTGTAGCTCAGTAGAGAGTGTACAGAAGAGGGTGACAATGTCAAACATGAATAATGCATAGAGGGTGCTAAGCTTCGGTTTCAGTAAGCTCCACGTGTTTGTCTCATCTTTGATTTCTCCTCCTGGCTGTGCCATTCCCTACAGCCACTGATCCCCCGGACTTCTGCAGGAGCTAGCCGTGTGGATTCCAGCTAAATTGGCTGTTCTTGATAGTGAATTGAAAGAGGGGGGCTGGGGGCAGAGAGGAAAAAAAGATAAGTCGAGGGGAGGGGACTGGGGAAGATGAAAGAGGGAGATGAGAGAAGGAAACTCTTTCACCGTCCTACTCTTACACAGACTGCTACAGACCCCGAGAACTTGGGAAGGTTTTGTTCCAGGGGAACTTTGCTGGTCTTCTCACTGTGTGGCTGTCACAGACTGAACTCTCTTCTCCCCAAGTAGGAGCAGTATAGGAGTGGGCTCCTGCCAGACGCAGGGGAGGCCCGTTGGTTTGTAGGGGAGCAGGGCAGGCTTCTCCACAAGGGCCAAAGGCAGAATGGAGCCCTTGGCTTAGCACAGCCCAGAGCCCAGCTCAGAAACAGCACAAGCACGGATGGCAGAGCAGAGTCTGGGGAGGTCACGGGCACAGCTGTGGCTCCAGCTGAAGATCTGGAAGCCCATGCATGCTACAGGATGGGCTTCTGGGTTGGCCAGAAGGCAGGTGGTGCCCAAACTACAAATGTTGCCCTCACCTTTAAGCCTGGGTCATAAAGATTCCCATTAGGCCTGGGAATGTGAGGAGGCCTCGATGGGGTGGAAGGGTCAAAGGGCAAAGGAATAACATGGAAGGCTTGTGGATGTCACACGGTGGGGTGGGGAGAAATTTGCTAAGTTCAGACCCAAAGAAGACAGGCTTTGGGAATCACAGTTAAATCTATTTCCAGTCGTGCCCTTCTGTAAAATCAGTAGGTATCTTGACAACTGCAGGAGAAATCTCCAATAGCTTTGTTTTCTTTGGGGCAGCCAGCTGAAGCAGCTGCAGCCGATTTTAATGAGACGTAATAATATTCCATCAGTTCTGTGAGCTATAGACTGAGCCCACCGAGGGAACCTGCTCAGCCCCCAAAATGATCAGACTTGTCAAAATATGATCATTTTGTTCCTTATTATAAATGAAAAGAAGATATGATTTAAGTGTCATCCTCTGGGTATGTGAGCTGGATTCCTATAAATCAATCATCCAAAATAAACTCTTTGGAGTGATTTCACTACAAATATGCTGCAAACAATTTCTTTAAACAAAGCATAGAAGTATTACTGTATCTCTCCAACATCAAAATGGCTTTAGACATGCATTAGTGGGTTGCTGGGGTGTTCTTTGCTTAAAATATGTTATTTATGGTTTTGTGCTTGACAGGTGAAGTCGGTGCTGGCTGCCGGTTGGAATGCTGCTGCTTGCTTGCCTATAGGGCCCCCACTGTGAAATGGGTGGGAGAGGGGGGCTTCTTTGGGTACAGAGAGGTCCACAGGCCAGGCTGGGGTCCCTAGGCTTTGCAGAAGTGGCATTCTGGGTTTCCATAGTGGCTTGTGCTGTCTAGGAGGGAGGTGAGCACAAACTCTCATCCCAGAGTCCTTATCTGAGTATGACTCCCAGCTCAGTAATCTACTGGCCACCAGCCTTGGCTGAACGATCTGACCCCTCAGCTTCAGTTTTCCATCATAATAGGGACAATGATGATCACAATAGCATCTCCTTCCGTGGGTTGCTGTGAGAAACAACAGGAGAGAATAGGAGAAAGCACCAGGGGCAGGATGGCAGTGTGACAACACCTGAAGAGTTTCAGCTACTGCTGTCAGCATTATTATGAGAGAACTCTCTGGTACTGAGGAAGAGCTGCAGAACGTAGCTGTGCTTGGGTTTCACCACAGACACGGATGTGTCCCAGCATTGATCCCATCGGGGGACCCAGACTTGCAGAGGATAGTGAGCCCTCCTACCCCACCTGCCCCTGGGTCTACACCAGCATCTTAGAAGGAAAATGCTCCTGGGATGAAGTGGACACTCTCAGACATGGCCCAGGAGGTGGGATTGCTCTGTTAAGCTCTTGCCACAGTCCTTCCCCCTCTCCACACTCACCTGGACAGACACTTCTTCCGTGCCTCATTTTTGTAATGCTCCTATCTGTTCAGATTTTAACAACCTTGTACCTCAGTGGAGATAGAGTCTGAAAAGTTTAATATCATGTCAAATGAGAGAGCCAATAAAACTTGACATTATTAATACGATGTCAAGAGTTTTTTTTTTTCTTTCCCAACTGCTTAGGGAAAAAACATTGTGTCCCATTAAATATAGCTCTTTGCACTGAGAAATATTAAGTGACTTTTCAATGACTACCAGCTGGAACTATTAGTTTTCTTCATAAGCATAGAAGCTGTCTATTCCGAGAGGCCAGTTGAGAAAGAACATTTTATGAAGGTGCTAGATGTGCCTGAGCTATCAGAAAAGATTTCAGGTTTCCTCAGAATCCCTTTTAAGTGAGACTGGGTATGGAACGGGGATAAGAGTGATTAAAAGCTTAAATATAGCCAGGCAGGGTGGTGTACATCTGTAATCCCAGTACTAGGGAGGCTGAGGCAGGAAGAATCGTTGCAAGTTTGAGACCAGCCTAGGCTGCAAAGTGAGTCCACAGACAGCCTGAACTGCATAGTGAGATCCTGTTTTAAAAAGACAAAAACAAAACTTAGACACATTTGGCAGAGTGAGCATGCGCTCTCCTAGCTCCTCTGTCCTTTTGTCCCCAAAGGATTGCATAGCCTCTCTGGAGGAGTGAGTACACAGTATCAACAAGGCCTGAGGCCCAGAAAGGTAAACAATCGGCTCCCTCTCCCTGCCTCCTGCCCTTTCTCCAGGCATCCGCGACATTGCCATGAGTCCATGAGCTGCTGGCTCCGCACGCTGCACTGCCCTGCACCACCAGGGAGAGGGTGTGAGGCTCCTAGCTGGTCTGCCCTCTGCTTACACAGGGCTTCAAGGAAGGTAGTTGTCAGTAAGCTGCAGGCGCCTCTGTTTCCCTTGGCCCTGGTCCACGGTTGCTTCACAGCACGTGGCTTTCCATGTCGGGTTCCCTTCCTGGGAAGAGGTCAGGACTTAAAATAAGCCTGCGTGACTCATGTCTGAGTTGAGATGCCTCTCACAACTGCCAGCTTTTCAGGAACACACAGCTGGAGCAGCTGAAAGCGAGCTCCAGAGCCCAGGCCTGGGCTTCCAGAGCCATGAGGCTGTTCGTGCCCAGCAGCGAGTGTCTTTATTCGCTCCTGCCTCTGCACTGCTTGGAAACTTGAATCTCTTCTGCAGTTCCTCTCCCCAGGGAGGCCAGTTCTGGAGCATTATCCCCATTCCCCACCCCCTACCATTTGGCTCCTCACTCACTGTCGCATGGTCTTGGTTGTGAGTGTGCTTCCTAGCTGCTAGCCATGACATCTTTCTGAGAAATGTACCTGCATTTTCCATCTCAGGAATCAGAATATAGGCCAAAGAGACTGGGAATCTGATTATTTACGCGCTGCTAGTGTTTATTGTAGGGTTGTGTTCTTTCTAGGAGATCAAAAAGAAGACGTGGACAGCAAACAGACCGTGCCTTATTTAGACTCTTGTGATGTTCCAATGGACATGCTTCCCCTTGCCCTTTGCCCTCACCCATCCCGAGCCATCTGCAGGCGCACGACCCCTGGGGCAGACAGATGGAGGGCAGGTGGCTCCTTAAATTTCAACCAACACTTACAGATCTCTGGAGAAACGGCCTTCGGGTGGCCACTTGAGGCATCTTAAACATGCAGGCCCCATCTCTACTGCCAGCAGATATGAATGAGGAGAACCTCACTCTGAGCATCCCTCTTCCTCCACCTCTTGCTCCTCCTCCTTCCTTCTTTTCTTCTTTCTCCTCCACGACAGCTCAAAATTGAGATTCAATGAAGCCAAAGAGGGTTGAAGGAAAAATTTGTCTCTATCCCGACTGATCTCATAACAAGAGGCAGAATAGTAAGAATGCCGTTATTATTATTATTATTATTATTATTATTATTATTATTATTACTACTACTACTACTACTACTGGCAGAACTTAGTTCAGATACCACAAAGAATCTTCTGTATCCCAAGATAAAGCTGTGAAATCGTTGGTGTGCTTTTTCACTTTGCGGGAAGCCCTGACCTCTACCTCAACTCCTGTCTGACGATGCCTACTACCATCTTTGTTGTCTAGAGCATGACCTGGAGGTTTCAAGCAGATGAACTTGGAATTCTAAAGTGGTAATTCCAAGAAGATAGGAGAGTGTTAAGTCATCTTGGTCTGAGGAAGGACGCAGGTGGGCTTTCGAGCCTGGGCTGGTGTGGGCAGTGTGGCTCTGCAGAAAGAATGAGAAGCTGGAACCAAGAAGCTCCACCACAGTAGTTCAGGAGAAATCCCACTCTATCCTTTGGCCTTTGTCTGCACCCTCAGTAAAGTATGAACAAGCCCACCTGTGCTCACGTTAGAATTATTGTTTTAATCAAATAAAATGATCAGTATGAACACCTCAGGAATAAGTGCCAATCGCTTTTAAATACAAGATGGCTGCCCTTGGTAGCTCTCCATCCCACTCAGAGGTGGCAGTGAGGCCATCTCCTAGTGTTGGGACATAGAACCAAATGATTCTTAAGATCATCTCTAGCTGTCAGGGTTTATGGATGTATCGTCCTCTTTTCTCCTATAGGCTGTGCTAGGAAACTTCTATAGTGCTTCAAGCCACTGTTTTTGGATGAGGCAGGGCAAGAAGCAGAGTATGTGAGCTTCAGAGTCTCAGTACACTCAGGGTCAAAACTGGCATCAAAGATCCATGCTACAGTGTGGATGACGCTTGGAGACATTAAGTGAAATAAGCCAGCCACAAAAAAGACAAATGCTCTATGATTTCCCACACATGAGAAACCTAGAGGGGTCAAGTCACAGAGGCAGAAAGCATAAAAGGTGTTGCTGGAGGCTGGGGCAGCAGGCTGAGCAGCGGGGCTCCAGGGGTGCAAAGTTCCAGCTCAGGAAGACGAGAAGGTTCTGGAGATGAATGGTGGTGAGGGCTGTGCAGCAATATGAGTGTACCCAGAAGCAATCAACTGTGTTCCTAAGAATGATTAAAGTGGTAAATTTTATGTTATGTATATTTCACCACAAGCAACATAATTAATATCAGGTCACATCAGTACTAAGTAATAAATTCCAGTTTGAAGCTAGGACTAAGATTTAGTTACTAAAATAGACTGTCTTAGGCAGGCGAGATGGTTCAGCGACGTAAGAGCCTGCCTGGCAAGGGCACAGTCCTGAGTTTGATCCCTGGCACTGAAAAAAAAAGTGCTGTCTTACAGAGTGTACAAGTTCCCCTGTGAGTGAGCTGGGCTAACCTCTTTCCTAGCCCATGGGGCTGAGGGCAGCAAAGAAGGGTTCTGCTCCATGTGGGCTTGCTGTACCCTTCAGGACCCAGTATCATACATTTCACAAAATCTGGGACCCTCAGAATGTGGCAAGTGTGCACCATTCCACCTGAGGTGGGCCCAGATCATCTGGGGACCCAGCAATCCTCATCTTTCTCTAAAGCGAATGGAGAGGATTTCTCTCCCACTCCCTCTTGCTGCGGCTCAACCTTCCTTCACCTTCCTGCTTTAATATCTTAATCAAGTGGCAGATGAGAGGAACTGATCCGTGCAAAGGACAGAAATTTCGATGAGATGAGTGGAACCCACTGCCACTCACATCCCCCGCCCCAGAGTCACCGCCCCACCAAAGAGAAAGATGAGGGAGACAGAAAAAGAAAGCGAAAAAGGCGAGAGAGATTTTGTACCCTTAAGCCTCCACTGCCGCAGTTCAAAAGACCAATCTTTACTGAAAATAAATTTAAAGGAGAATTTTTGATGTATATTATGGTCTCTGGTGGTAGACAAGAGCACTGCCGGCAGTATATGGAGTTATGCAAAGCCAAAGTGGGATTACTTAAAAGTGTCTGTAGTGCTTTGATTAACTGGTGTGTATTTTATTTTTTATATGACACAATCACAGGCCTACATTGATAATATCTTGCTATTATTGTTTGACACTTGATTCCTCTTTTTTCCCATTGCTTGGAAGTAGGCTCTGTTCAGTCTGGGCCAAAGGGCAAGGGATCAAGATGATCCCAGAAGGGATAAAGATGAAGGTGTGCCCCCTCCTGGATCTAAAAAAATGCAATGCATAAAAGCCTTAGGAGCCATCATAGACAGCCAAGAACTGGCAGATCAGCCAGGGAGATGACTCAATGAACTGGTCAAGTGCAGGGCCTGTCAGTCCAAACTACCTTCTAGGGCTCCTTCTTTCTATCTGGAGAATATGCCTCCATTAATGCAAGCTATGAACATGTGGCTCAGTGGTGGTTGTTGGACTCCAAGCCCACCTTGTGCTCTGCTTTGTAGTGCTCATGCTGGGGTACTGCAAAATCCTTTTGTCCTTTGCCACCAGGAGCTGTTTGGTTCTATATGTAGGAGGAGCTACAGGGAGACTAGAAACATGGAGAAGGTGAAAAAAAGATCTGCTCTTTCTCATTCACTTGCTGTTTCTGCCAGAGTTGTGCCAAAACAGGACTTCCATGCCCCAGCTGATGCAGTTGTTTTCAATCTGCAGCTGCAGTGGCTTCTGTAATATCAGCCACGCGGCACCTGCTCAGAGGCCTCAGCAGCGGCCTCCTCCTTCAAGATCTAAGTTCCACTGGGCAGGAACACATACTCTTCTGATTTCCAATAATCCCAAGACCCCTTCTTTGTTCATGCAGAGAAATAATGACATCCGTCTATTGAACCAAGAGCCTGTATAAAGTCTTTTCTGTTGAAGTGCCTGGAGTGGTTTCTGTTTTCCTGACTATTGTGAACAACATAAGCTCCTTGAAACACAGTTGTCTGAGCATGTAGGGACAACAGCAGGGATAATGCAAACCAGGGCCTGGACTTGGCTGGGCTGCATTGCCAAGACCCACAAAGCTGAGAAGAAGAGGCCAAGCAGCATCAGCACCTCAAGGGATAGGAAGAATTCCACTTGAGGGAAGACCGCCAAACTTATAGCCGAGCATTCTGCAGATACCTGTCCACCATACTGGGAAGGGAGTGAAAGCTGAAGCATGCAGAAAATCCACTTGGCCTTTTGCTTTTGAAGCTCCCTCTCACAAAGATGTGGTCACCCGGGATGCCTCTGCTTTGTCCAGAGGGCGGGTAGAGCCACTGTTGCCTGGCAGGCCTCACCAGCTGAGGCCTCTGCCATTCTTCCTTAGAGCTCACAGGGACACTCTTGGAGATGGCTTTTTCTTTCTAAATTTGAGCACCAACCTAACTCTCCCTCTGCCTGGTCCTCACACCCCTGTCCATAATCTCACCCCTGCACCACCAAGGGTCTTGTTGGAGCCTGAAAATGACTGGCCTCACCGCACCCCCATTACACTCACTGGCGTCTGAAGACAGGCGCGAAGTCTCCCTGTGCAGCCCCATGACATGTCTGAAAGCACAACGCACGCGCTGCGGTGCACAGCCGTGGCTTCTGCCTTCCTGGTTGTCCTGCCTGGATGTCAAGGCCTCGCAGAGCCAATTTTGCTACTCCCTCAGACAGATTCCATCTGAACTTCCTCATAATGTGATGATGAGTCCTCTGCTCTGAAACCTTATCTATGAAATTCCTTTATCCTTCCCCTGTGCCTCTTCTCAATTATTTAGGTAAATTTCCTTTTAACACAGCCAAGTCAGAAGACCTGGCCTCTTACTGGCTGTGTGACTTCCAGCAAATTGATTAATCTTTCTGAGTTGCAACTCTCTTGCTTGAAAATCTGAGCAAAGACTGTCTATTTCACAGGGTTGTTGTAAGGGTGAAATATGATAATATATGTGAGAACATTCAGTACTCAGTAAAGTCCTGTACAAATGGGAGGTAATATTATTGCAACAGTTGCTGCCCAAGCCACTCACTACATTATTATTATCTAAGTCTTCCTTCTGGTGCTTTAAACTCATTTCTTTTTGCTCTGTCTGCTTGGGTAATGGCTGTAGATGTCTCCCTGGGGCTCCAGCTACACAGACAGAAGACCAAAGCAACCGTGTGTCTCCAGTCCCCCTTCTAAGAACCCCCTCCAGACCTCAGGCTCCCCAGAACATGGCCTGACTTGTCCAGGGGTGGGGGTGGGGGTGCGGATATTTTTAGGTCTATCCTGTTCCAACTGCAGAGCCTCCTCAGCTCCAGTTGGCCGGAGCCCAGCCAGCCTCTGAATGAATCATAACTGCCCCATGGCCCATTATGCAGGTCAGAGTGACTGCCGGAGGAGGCCAGGCCCTGACCTCGGAGGTCCCTGGATAATTTATTGCCTGTGGCTTCATGAGCTAATTTGGGCCTTTGTCCAGCCCTGGGGAGATGTCTTCACCCCCTCCTTCTTCCCCAAGGGCTAGGTGAATTCAACACTATCCTTTGTTTTACCTCATAGGAATAAATGGTGAGGTACAAGGAGGGACAGAGAACAAATTAGCACACGCATGTGCGATGTCCTATGTATGCCTTGTGTATATACTGAAGAGAAGACCAGCCCTCCAGGGGCACAGAAGGGGAATGAAAATCATCGTTTGTGGAAACAAATACTAGACCCATGTAATCAATCGGCAAGCGCACGTGCTAAATATGGCCAAGCAGTGGGATCATCAGCTGCAGGAGGATTAAGGAAAGCAAGAGGGAGCCAGGGACTCATTCTCAGAGAACACCCATTTTTCTTTCTTTTTAAGTAGGTATTTTATAGAGAATTAGAAAAGAAATAAAGAACAAAGAAAAATCATCCACCACTTCCACCTGAAAATAACCATTATCTACAGGTTGATAGATGTCTTTCCACACATTTTTCGATACATTTATTTATATTCATACACTTTTAATAAAAATCAAATTATTCTGGGTGTACTATTTTATGACCTTCTTAATTCACTTAATTTTTGGTGTCAATAGATATATATCATCATTATTTTAATGACTACTAAGTATTCTATTGTATGACTAGGAAAGAGAATGTGCAGTGTTTTCTTATGGTTATGTGCTTTTTCATCAGTACACATTTGTAGTACATAATGTTTGCATTCTCTGTGGAGTTAGCGGAGGGCCATGGCACATCTTAATTCTTTTTCTCAATCCCTATCCCTGCCTTCTCTCTCCACTTCCTCTATCGCTTTTCCCCTTTGGGAAGGTTCTATTACCCAGTTCTCATTATCTATGTTTTATTTTGCTCTTTATTTACTCTTTGGGTTTCTCCTAGAAGAAAAGCCATGCCATATTTAATCTCTTGGGTCTGACTGATTTCACTTAACAGTACAGCCTCAGGGAGCATCCATTTTCCTAAAAATGACTCAAATTTATCTTTGGTTATAGCAAAATAGTTCTCCATGGTGTACAAATACTAGGAATATCATTACTGGACATTTCAAACATTTCCAGTTTTGTGCCACTTTTATAAGTAATATTGCAGAACACACCCTGCCACTCACCTCCTTGTGCACATGTTTAATTTTTTTAGCATGAATTTCTAGAAATAAAAGTACAGAGTTAGTTAAGTCCTCCCTTAAATGTTACACCTAGATACACTCAGAATGCACAGACAACTATGAATATTTAAATTGGGCACTGAAAGTATGGAACGATGGGAACTGGAAAACAGATGTGGAGACAAATTTGTAATGGGGTAAGCAGGTATCAGGCATTAAGTGATGTTGAAACCATTCTTTAGTCAGCAAACAACTGTACCAACTGTAGTAGATTTCTAACTGGTGGTCAACTTGTTACACCAAGCTGAATTAAACTAGTGTGGTGCTGAGTGCGGGAAGCCTACCTCAGGATTGCTACCAGCAGCATAAAAGCAGAACAGGAAAAGCTGTTGGAATGCTATTAGGGATGTTGTTTGGAGAAGCTGTTGGAGCTGTTGGAAGCTGCTAGGTGCTGCTAGTTCTCTTGGGCTGTTCTGCTGGAGGACCTTGTATTGCTGGCTTTCCCGATGAACTTTGGAGTAGCTCTGGTCCTCATCTTGAGCAATGCCTCCTGGCTCCAGAGGGGAAGATGGTGCACTGCCCAGCCTCATGGAGAAGCTTATCGCATTGGCTTTCCTGATGGGAACTTGGCTTTACTCATTGCTAGAGGAGCTCGGGACCTCACTGTTGCTGAGGGTGGCTGTGGTACTTTTCAGGGGAGCTCTGATTGCTACCTTGAACATTGCTTCCTAGCTCCAGTTCAGATCCCTCAGCCTGCTAGCACAGATCTTTCATCCTGCTGGTGTGGACTTTCTAGCTTCCACCACTGACTTTTGGGCCTTTCTGTGAAGTGGACCTGCATGAGACTTCACTGTGGGCTCCAGGCCTCTGGCTGGACTTGTGGGAAGCACTGTTATGAGCTCTACATTTGCAGCTGTACTCATGCAGGATACTGGGATCTAGGCTCTCAGCTGGATTCTTCAGTATTTAGTGAGTGGATAGATTTCCTGCACTTGTTGTATATGATTCTTGGGTGATTCATTATAAAATGTTATAAAACATGTCCTATTCTATATTGTTCACCTTGCAAAAACCCCAAACCATGACACCAACTATAGGTCAAGCCCTATGCCCAACTCTGAGGGGTGACCCAGGGAAACAGCTTAGCACTCCTCTCTCTGTGTTCTTCTTTCCTCATCTGTGAAATGGGCATGAGAGATAGCACCAGTGAGGGCTGCTGTGAGATCAAATGAGTATCTATGCACAAAGAACTTCAGAGAGAACCTGTGCCTAGTCATTGCCATGGAAGCATGAGCTCTTGCCACTGAAAATGAAGAGACCTCTGCACAGCTGACAAGAATGGGAATCAGAAAGAATATGGGTTTGGGTTAGGGAGCATCTGTATTGCTAGACATAGGAAGTAATGGGGAAGTCCATGGCTTAGCAGCCAGATGCAGCGTGTGCTCACCTCCAGGGGAGTGAAGCTCAGGGTTTAAATGAAGTCTTCAGCCTTGTCACCTGCCTTGCAGTCTTAGCCTAACCACTGCTGGTGGGTAGCTGGTAACAGGTAATTTGACCATTAGATGCTCATTTCTCCGCCACCACCCAGTTGTTGAGAGAATAAAATAAGTTACCAGATCAACAACCATCAGCCAGCGCTACGCTATGGAGAGGTGGAGGCTGCTGTAAGCCTTGGGAGATACCATGGCCCCACTTCCTTGGCTCAGGGGCAAATCGGGGCCTTTTCATGAAGACCCCAAGAATGGACATGGAGTGGTTCAACAGAACAGCAAAAGGACATAAAATAAAGAAAAAGCAGATAAAACAGACCTGTATCTGTGGCCATGAGGTCATAGAGGAGGAATCACACTTTACCCCAGCCCCCTATGCCACCTGTTGCAATGGACCCTGGGGCCATGCTCACAGGGGCTGCATCAGAGGCTCCTGGGCAGTCTCTCACAAACATGGGCCACGGGCGTCTCTGTGAGCCTGTGATCTGCCTATTTGTCCAGTGACTGCCTGTCAGTCTTCCTTGGTGTCACTCTGATAAACAACTCAGAGGGAATGACACCTTGATCCATCAATTCCATCAGAGATTTCCCTGACAGCCTGCCTGGCTCCTGAATCATCAGGGCTGATTCACAGCCCTGCATCAGTGCTAATGGACCCTTCCTACCATGTGGAGCTTTGTGTCAGCTCACACCTGTCAGAGCAGACTCCAGGTTTCCCTTCACAGCAGCCTGGCTTACCAGATCCTGTCCACTTCCAGAGGAGGAGGGAAACACCTTTCCCACTCACCCATCCATCCATCCACCCATCTATCCATCCATCCATCCATCCAAAACAATAGGGTCGAATCCAGGTATGACAGAAACTCAACATGGAAAGAAAAGTACTGAAGTCCTTGTCACAAGGTTTTCTTCCAGAATTGGCTCTACTACCGGTGTTCCTACAGCTCTGAAAGTCATTCCACTTCTGTTAGCCAGGAGCTGCACACATTTCTACATTACACAGTTGGAGGATATGAAGCTCACAGGAGAGATCTTCAAGGTCATCAGGTTTCACTATCTCTATATTCATCATTGAACAAACACTTACTGAGTGTCTCTTATGTGCCAAGAACTATTCTAGTGTTGGGGACATTTCAGTGAACAAGCACACAGAAAATTCCTCACCCATGGGGCCTACCATCTAATGGGAAGAGACAGAAAGTAAACTCAGCAAATAGGTAAAGTATATAGGCTATAAAATAGTGATAAGTGCTAGGTTGTACACTAACCTAGAATAAAAGGAATGGAGATTATTCAGGTTTACTCTTAAATAAAGCAGTCAGAAATGGCATTGATGAGATGGTAGTATTTGACCAGCAAACTGAAGGAAGGAAGCAAATAAGTTATGGGTCTCTCTGCTCAAGCATGGTCCAGGCAGAGGAAATGGAAAATACAAAAGCCCTGAGGTTGGAGTGGCTTGATATGTGTGGCAGGAGGGGCAGAAACGCGGGACTGAAGCTGAGGGGAAAAGGGAGGAAGCATTGAAGTCAGCTCCCGTAGTCCTCCACTGGAAATGACTTTAAAGCTCATCCTAAAGGACACACTAGAGTGATGTGGTCTGACTGATATTTTACCACCAGCCCTCTGTTGCTTTCTTGGGAAAATTCCTATCGTAATAATCACAGCAGACGCTTCCATGGAGCGTCATGTGCCAGGCACCATTTTAAACACTTTGTGCCTAGGAACATACTTGATCACCACAATGATCCTCAGAGGTATGTTGCAGTCTTCTTCCCCTTTGACAGATGAGGGGGGAAAGGCACAGAGAGCTTGGAAGCATCTTACCAAGATCATGCAGCTGGTAAGCTAGGAGCCAAGCTGGATGAGGCCATTTGCTACAGATTTGGGGATTTATCCTCCCCTTATTCTGCTGCTGAATCAGGGCAAGGGGAAGCATGTGGGAACAATGACAGTGCTCAGGGGTAGGTGTAAAATGAGGTGACAGGGTCAGAGAGGGTCAGTCAGGTTCTGACCATATTTTCAGGTAGAACCAAAGAAGTGTGCAGCAGATCCAATGGGGGTAAAAAAGAAAAAGGAGTCAAGTTGTGTTTCTAACCTTACAAAATGGACAGATTAGGGTTGCTTTACCTGAGGTAGAAAAGGCCAGAGGAAGGGGAGAGCAAGGATTGGTTCAAAATAGGCTGTTGGAAAGTCCCGTGGGACACTTAGGTTGCCATGTGAGTTGGGAAGAAACTGAGGCAATGGTAGTCCCTAGTCAGCACAATGACTGGAGCTGTGGCCCTTCTTAGTGTATCTAAGCGCGTTTCCATTCTCCAAGGGGAACAAGGTCTACTGCTCCACATCACTGGTTATCAAAGTGGAAATCAGGCACTGGCTCCAGAAAGAGGCGCCTCCTCCCCTCTACCTCCCGTGGCAGGTGATGGATAGTGGCATTTGCAGCTAGGGTCTGCAGTGGGAGGGGTATGGAAGGGGCTGGTAACCTAGGCAACTGTCTCCCCAAATGGTAAGGGGGAGGCGGCTTTACACATTTACCTAGTTCTATCTTTTCTCTCACCTCGGAGGTTGGACCCCCAGGCCCAGCTGGAGCTGGGGCAAGGGATGGCCTCAAGGGCATTTCCTGTCGACTGGGAGGTGGACAGCGGTCCGAGGTCCTGCGGCAGCTTCTCCTTGCAGAGCTGGATAGAGCTGCGGTGTTTATTTGGGTGGTAAGCTGCTATTTAAAATCAGTCTTTGTTTCTGGAAATGAGACAGCTGGGGCTACATTTGGTGGATAAAGACATTTTGTTGAACTTTCAAAATGGGGTATTATTTTCCATTTACACTTATTTCACGGAGAATTGTAAGAAGATGAGATTGTAGACATATCTGTGATATGCAGTAATGAGTGATGGATCTTTGAAGGTAAAAATATCTCTAAGATATTTCTTTTTCTTTTTTTCCTCTCTCCTGTCTCCCTCCTCTGGGCCTCAGGTTGGGTGGGTTTCGGTTTTGTTTTGTTTTGTTTTTTAATATCGAAATGGAGAGTGTCTCTACTGGGAGTATAGACTTCTCTGCTCAATGTTTGTCTTAATAAAGGTTAAAAGAAATGAAATAATATTAAAAAGGCTCTCAGGAGACTGGAGTACCAGATGCCTCCTGCTCCGTAGACCGGTGGGGCAGGAGCAGGAGAACAAGATTGCTTTACCCACGGGGCAAATCAAGCTGCTGGCCCCACCTGGCCGCTCACCCTATGCCTGGAAAAGTCAGGGAACAAAGGAGCAGAGGGAGACCAGGAGCACTGAAGAAGAGCACGAAAGAATGAAGAAGGTGCTTCCCTCTTTTCGTGGTCCAGACCCCCTCTCCCTGGGGACCAAATGGAAGGACACGCCTTCGAGAAGTGGAGCCTGGCACCTTCCCCTGTTCCTTCTACCTCCTCCTCATTGCTTTGGAGGAATACCAAGAAAAGAGACACTAGGAGGAGGAAAACCATATCAGCTGGATTTTCTTGGATAAGAACTTGGATAAGGAAATCCAATCATGTTTTCTGAATGAACAAGTAAATTAACCATTAATCTATCAACCAGTAGGTCAAAGAATCATCACAAAAATCAAGAAACAAATTAGGGAGCCATGAATTTGGCAAAAATTCCCGGATTTTTTAACCTTCTGCTCCAGACTCAGGCTTTGATATCTATATGTACTGACAATGTCAGTGATCTCAAAAAGGAATTCATAGAACTCACCACCGCTGAAGGCCCCTATCCAGCCATGTCCTCATAAAAATACTCAGGAGACCCCACCTCACTGAGCCCTTGTGCGTAAGGATGAGGTATCAAAACATATGACTTAAAGGAAAGGAAGAAAATAGTTTGCAATAGATTGAGTTCAAAGCAGATACTGCCTATTTATAGCCTAACCCAGCCACAAGGAGCGGTTAAAATTTGAGCATCACCACTTGCACAAGTCCGTCCGTTTGTGCTTTTGACTCCTCAGAGTGTTTCGGATTCAGTCTCCCATTCCTACCTTGCTCAATAGAGTGTCTTCTCTTGGCAGTAGAGCAGCATCTTCTGCTGGCGTCTCTGTGTCTCCTCTGCCTAGCTAGCACCATGGTGGCTTCGAGAAGGCATCTCTTCAATGGAACACCTAGTAAGTATGGCAAGCAGGGGGGCTTTTCTTTCACAGCTCACGCTCTATGAAGATGCAGCAGATGTCCACCAATGGTCAACTGTAAATAGCAACTCTATTGTGCAAGACAAAATACCCCAGAGTCGTCCTTAGCATCTCCCTGGAACATGATCCATAGATCCCACTAGCACTGGGACTGAGGAAACCTAGAAGACATCACAGCCAACTCCAAATTAATTTTTCCTAATCCCTTGAAGTAACTGCCAACTTGGACTCAGAAGATTCCACTGAGAAAGAGGGGGGTGGAGAGAGAGAGAGAGAGAGAGAGAGAGAGAGAGAGAACTGCACTTTGAGCTGAAGGGAATAAGATCATAAGGAGCAAGAAGGGAAGAAATAATTGTCTCCGAGTGCATAATTTATACTTCATCAATTGAGAAGTGCCATCAGTGGATCAGACACACAAGAATGGAGGAGGAAGCCTAAAAGAATTCTCTAGTCTGAAAAAAAAGGACTATATAAAAAGCAGAAAGTAGGCCTGAAGCCCTAAGCAGCGCAGCATAGGTAAGTTCTACAGATGTATCAAGGTAGAGGACAGCGACCTGCCTCTACACCTTGTCTGTCTCCTGAAAATGGAGAGAGGGATGGAGTGGAAGATGGGGTGGGGTGACTGGACAGGGGCGTCTGTCACTCTGAAGAGGAACAGGCTCCACCGTGACGGATACCCAGGGTGTCCCAACATCTTTGCCTTGCTGAGAATCAGTCATGTTCTTCTTCCCTGACACGAAGCTGTGTGGGACTGAACGTTTTATCCTGAAGGCCAGGGAGCTCCAGAAAGGCAGGGAAGGAAGGAATCTCAGTGCTCTCCCCGACTAGTCCCTTGTTTCACATGTGAGGAGATTTAGGCTGAGAGAAGCAGTGGGGTGGGCTGCACCTGGAATCACCTCCATTTCTCCTTCAGCTCCGTGAGCTTCCCCGCCTACATCCATACTCACCAGAGAAGCAGACCGGTGGAGAAGAAAAGCTGTTACCTTCCGCGTCCTTTTATTCTCATTTTCACTATTGCTTTACCAATGCAGCCAGGGTTTGGAAAATACCACCTCGGGCTTTGACAAATTTGAAAACTTCAGAAATGAAGGGGAGGGACAGTGATGAGACGACCACAAGACAAGAAGCTGATCTCCACTTAGTTAAGGGGCAAAGACAATAAGCCTGGTGCGGGGATTCCCAAATGCCAGCTCCCTAAGGGGCACCTGGAAAGCCTATTAAAAATATGGGAAGCCTCCCTGCCCCTGAAAATTCAGATTCCATTTCTCTGGATCTGTATTTTTAACAAGCATCCTTGATAATCCCTACTGCGAGCTTGGCCCACCATTCAGGAGAATTTCATACAAAGCAGGGAAGTATAGCCTCTAGCCTGACTCACCCTCTCTGATCTCTGACCTCTCTGGCATGACAGCGAGAAGACAGAGGATCAGTGAATCAGAGGAGACACTGGGCCCCTCTGAAGATTCTCTTCTGTCATGGGTGTTATTAGTTCAGGTTATATCTATTGGTTATTATCAATTCTATCATCTCTAAGTCCTGACTCTTTGCCACCCCATCCGAAACATGAATCTTGGTAGCTGACCCCCATTCTGGGCTCACCCTTGATTTAAAGCCACAGCAGGAGGGAGTAATTAAAGGTAATTGAGGCTGCAACTTCTAAATGAAGACCTATGTTACCCAGGAAGCAATTAATCACCTGCTCCACCCTCCCTTCCCCCATCCTCCCACTGAATCCAGCATTTAGCTCAGTCCAAACTCAGCTTTTATCCCTGCATACAAATCCATGTGGTGGTTAATATTCCTTTATTACGCACAGCCCAACCACAACAGACCCTCCTAAATATTCTTGATGTGACCCAAAAGTATCAAGAGCCCCCATCAATGACTTCTGGCCACCTTACATCCCCAAGTCCACTTTGGGACATTGTAAAAAAGATCAAGAACAAAGCTCCCCAGTTGGTAAATGTCAACCATCCAGGTTTTCTGCACAAGTGCAGGGTTTTTCGTGCTCCACACTATTCTAAGCTGATAACACAGATAACCCATCTGGCCATGGCCTGCCTTCCCTCCCAGGGTGGGCAAGGGATTAGAGTTGTTGTAACACTGGGAGACTCCACGCTTGTAAAGAGCTTGTGCTCTGAACAGAGGGACAGTTACATAAGTCCACAGAGCTCTGGCACTGAGGATGGCAGGTTCCAAGTGGCGTCTAATTACAGGGAGGCTGATGGCCGCTGTTGAAGATACTGTCACAGGACCCAGGTCTCAG
>PVKN010009145.1:0-24146 GCA_004027915.1 Capromys pilorides
GCTATTAATTTAGAAATGACTTTTTCAAGTTCAGAAATTATTTCTGATCTCATTCCCTCTATGCTTTTCTGCAGCTGTTTTTTAACTTCAGTCTCTAGTACTTCAAAGATTTCTTTTTTAACTTCAGAGCTTACCTCCAATCCGAGTTCCTCTCTACATTTCTACATTTGTTTGCTTATTCAGATGCTATGAATTCAGAGATTTCGGCTATATGATTCCCAATTTCTTGTATGGTAGTGACTCCTGTATTTGTTTCAGGTGGGCTCGGGACCTGAAATTGCATTTTGCTCCTTGTCTTTATCATTCTGAGTAGCTGTGATCTTTGGTGCAGGACTGTGTGCCCGCGGATTGTTCCTTCAGACCAGGCTTGTGGAGCTGCTGAGCTGCTTGTAGGCTGGGGGACGGGGGTCTCACTCACCTGACAGGTCTGGCACTGGGTGATAGTCTGCACTGGATGTGGGCCAGAGGAGGTCTCACGTGGCAGGCCTGGCGCTGGCGGTCCTGATGCTGCCTGATGCTGGTAGGCTGCGCTGGCAGCGGGCTGGAAGTCTTACCTGCGGGTCTGGCGCTGGCGGGCCTGGTGCTGCCTGTTGACAGTAGGCTGTGCTGGCGGTGGGCCTGAGGACGCTCACCTGGCGAGTCTGGTGCTGGCAGACCTAATGCTGCCTGGTGGGCCTGGTGCTGCCTGGCGGGGCTGACACTGCCTGGAGGGTCTGGTGCTGCCTGGCGAGTCTGGCGCTGGCACCCAGGCTGGTTTTGGACCCACATTGATCCTCCTGCCTCAGCCTCCCAAGTGCTGTGATCACAGAAATGTGCCACCATGCCCAGCTCTAGTTTTTATTTTTAAACAGGATCTTGCTAGTCAAATTGTCTAGACTGGGCTTGAACATGTGGTCTTTCTACCTGAGTCTCCCAGAATGCTAGGATTATAGGACAATTAGTGTTTTTATAAGAAGAGACAGGCTGTATGTGGTACACATGCCTATAATCCCATTTGGGAGACTGAGAAAGGAGTATTGAAAAGTTGATTACTACCTGGGCAATTTATGGAGATCCTGTCTCACAACAAGCAAAAATAGAAAACACCAGTGTTGTAGCTCACTGTGAATGCCCTGGATTTAACTGACAGATTGGCCATAGAAAAACGAAAGAAAGAAAGAAAGGCACTAATCCTATATGATTCTATCCTTTTTTTATTGGTTTTTAATTGCTTCCTCTTCTAAATACAGTAATGGGGAACACAATTCAGTCCCTAGGGCACCACTATTTAAGAATAGCAAATGTCAGTCCCTTGCAGTTTAGGGTTATACCAAGACATTAAAGCCAGCAATTACTCCTTTAGGATGAAAATGATAGCCAAGGTAAGTCTGAACTCGTAATCATGGCATTCAAGACTCCCTTTGATCCTGACCTTAAACTATTTTTCCAGCCTTATTTCTGATAAGTTTTCTCAAAAAATCTCACTATTTCCCAAATTCCACCCTCATTTTCAGATCTCTTTGACTTCGACCATTTATGCCATGCAGATGACAATGTTCTTAATCTTGTTGAGACAGACATACCCACTCTAGCAAAGCTTAGCTCCTAGGACATCTCCAGTGTCATTTTTTTTCTGCCACCACCACCATTACTTCTTTGAATTATAATGAAATTACTCACGGACTGTTTATTCAGACGGAGTTTAATGTCTTCATTATCTAAAAGTCGAAGTACAATGTTTATGCCCAACAAATATTTCTTGGGTTCTAAGATAGTTAAGCATGTCACCTTGATTGGCTTTTGGGATGGTAAAGAGATTAGTAGAGCGAACTTATGCTGTGTCTGAGGAAGTTATCAAGGCTTGACCTTGGGTATCATGTATGGCTCGTGGCCCTTCCTCTCCAGAATTTCTCCCTGCTCTGCTTACTACATCTTTACTTCAGCACACCTTTTCTCCATGACATTTCTGCCTTGGATTCAACCAGCAATAAACTAAATCCCTTGAAACTATGTATCAAAGTAAACCTCTCCTCCTTCAAATTGTGAGTATAGGATACTGAGTCCTAGTGACTGGAAAGTTGACTAACATAGCATGCATTTATTTTTTTTTTTCAAGGTATCAAATGTTGAACCAAGTAAGTGCTTGACTAAATCCCTGCCTCTTTTAAAATTTTATTTTATTTGTATCCAGGATGGCATTGAACTTGCAATCCTTCTGCCCCAGCTTCCTGAATAGCTGAGCGGAAAAGTAAGCTTCACCAAATCTCATAAGTACATTAAAATGTAATTTATATCTATTGTGACATTATTCATTTTTCTCTACTTCCAGTACTGCCTTATAGTGCTATTCTTTCTTGGCTTCCTATTATATAAAATGTTGGTGTAGTGCCAGTGCCACACCCAAGCCTTCTTTTCTTTTTTCTGATTCTTATATTACTATGCGACATTCTGTAAAGTAATAATTCTGTGTTTATGTGAAAACTATGTATATATAGTCATGGATAATTATACATCATTCCTTCTTTTGTTCTTTATTTCATAATGAAATAAGTATTCTCTCTAAATCATAGTTGCTCCATGTTGCTTAAATATCCCCACCATCAAATTTTAGCAATGCAGGTCAAACCTCTCAAGATACAAACTTAACTTCTTCAAAATCTATGATGATCATTTTGGTGAAGGATGAAATTTAATTATATAGGTGAAACAAAAAGTTAAAGGTATTGCTTTTAACAATAGAGAGCTACTTTCAGAAACCACCGACTCTGCGCAAAACAAGTTTTGATATCATAAAGAGTTTTAGGAAGCATGGAATCAGGGATTGGGGGACTCTAGGAAGCAGAAGCATTTACGGATTAGCCTCCTTTCAGAAGCAGTTCCTAGAGTTAAATTGTTGTGATTGGCTGACCTTCAAGACCAAGCAACTATCACTAATTGGCAGGTTGAGTTTCATAGTTGTTCTGTGGTTACCTGTTTGCTACTTTGGATGAGGACCAAAGCAACGTTTCCTGATCCCCATTTTTAAGTTAAAAAGAAAGTCCTTTCTAGTCTGGACATGAAGCAGAACCACCTGGAGTATCTGTTCAAGCCCGAATTGCTGGGCATCCACCAAGAGTTTATTGTTTGGGGGTCTGGAGTTGCACCCAAGCTAGAGCATCTGCAACAAGTGTACAGTGATCCTCATGTTGCTGGCATGAGAACTGGTGAGTTAAGAATGGAAATGTTGCGTGGATAATGGTACTCAGAGTGATCCAGATTTAAGGATGATTTGGTGGTAGCAAACTGCAATATACACTGAGCTGTACTTAGATAGAGGAATGTTAAGAGGCAAAAGCAAGGGCAAAGAATAACCAGGTCAAATTTCTCAGGTCTTAGTGGGTGGCAAGACTTCAGAACTATTGTTATGGACCATCTGCACAAAACCATGACAAAGATTTTCTTAATCCCTTTGAAAATAATTCAGGCATGTCTTTTATTTCTGAACTATCAGGCAGACAAAGGCAATCACTTTACCTTAAATTTTTTCCCATTTTTTAAACATAAAATACCCAAATGAAATAGATTTTATTTCTCTCTTCTTTCTCAATGAAACATACATAAATCTTGTCATTACTAATTATCACATCCTTTCAAGTGGTAGGATACTTTATTCATCTGACCAGGCAACTTACTACCTTAAGAAAAGGAAGATTCCCCAGGAGAAAAATGTGCATTATCAGTTCCTCACACATGAAAGACGTATGTTGAAAAAAATCAAGGTGCATGCCCAAATGTGCAATGTAGTTTTTGTCTTAAATCTGTTCCAGAAAAAGAAATATGGTTTCAACTAGATAGAAAATTTTTCTTCTGTTAAGAAATGTGATAGTTGCCAACTAGTGATGGAGTTTCCAGAATTCTTCTCCCAATGTTTACCAGATGAATTTATTGGACAGAAAAGTAAGAGCAAATCTGAGCTTCTCTGGATGCATGCCCAATCTCAGCAACAGTGATAACAATAAGTGTCACATGGAGGCAAGTACAGAAGATGGAGAAAGAGTGAAGTTGACACAAAACCAGAGAAAGGCAGCAAAATCAACTACGGTGTGTCAAACCTTGATGGACCACCTGAGTCCAGGTGTGAGTTTCAGCAATCCATCCGCATTGCTTGGTGGCTCACCTGAGCACCCTTCCTGATGTAACTAAGGCTCCAGAACGTAGCCTTTCTGCTCTCTGTGAAGATTATGACATTTGTAGCCCTCTATATTAGGTTTACTTTATAGCATGTTGTAGACTATAGAAATGTCATAGAAGCACTAATGGAAGCACTAATAGCTTCAAGAAACATTCTCCAACAATCAGAAACTATACATATCTTCATGTTTAAATGGCAGAATCTTTCCTCATGATGAGTAATGCAAGGTATTAGGCACAGAAATTCATACTTGTCCCTGTTTTTAATTAGAAATATCGGACAGTTGATAGCTCTTTCAAACTAAATTTTTCTCCACTTATTTCTGCCTAGTAGAGTAAGTCATTTGCCAGTTTTTAGCCAGAATAGCATTTATTTTAACAAAATTTCTGTTCAATTATTTCATGGGGAGTAAGCAAGTTCTCAGCAAGGACAGGCTATATTCTTCTTAAGTATCTCTAATGAGCTTCATGGAGAACTCCAAGACCCACAGTGATAAAGAGTTTCTGTGCCTCTAGAACTTGGGTACTTTTTCTTCATTATTCCAGACTGGTCTGACTTTGTTGATTTGACAAACATGCTGTGCAGCTACCTCGTTCAAGCACTGTTCTCTGCGTTCCTATATAGGTGAGTCTGTGGTCACCTACAAGTGTGATATCCTTTTCCCCTCTGGCTTCTTAAATCCAGCACTACACAATTAATGTTTTCTTCTTTGGATTCCCAACAAATAGGGGCCTTATTCCTTGTTAAAACTGTAAACAATCCTAGACAAGTAACAGGATCATTTAATATTTTTTGCCACTTTATCCAGGAATGTGACTACTTGTTAAGAAACAGATTTTTAGCTACAGGAAGATGAAAAGCCTAGGATCTAAACCGTGGGGAAAGAAATAATCATCCTGATGCCTAGGATCACTTCACTTCTACATGGTCAAAACCTCAGCCCCAGTTTTGTGTTTTTTAATGCAATTATCAAATATCTATCTTTGCTTATCAAGTGTAGTCTCTAAACAAATGCCACTGATGTCACCGGGGAGGGCTGGTCTCCATACACAGGAAGTAACATATAATAAACAAGTCAAAGCTATATATGTGTTCAGCTACAGTTCACATAGATAAACTTTAGCATCTTATTAGTACTGCCATCAAATATTTATTCAGTGTTTGTTTGAAGCCAGGCATTATGTCAGACATAGTAGAATGAAACACCTATGCCTTTCCCCGGAAATTTGTGTTTTGTGAGAGATATACGTGTGGAGGGTCTAGGGTTTGTATGGGCCACCATGCCTTAACTCACCAGAACATAGTGATTATCACAGAGAAATGTTTAGGATTCATTTGGTCAAGACCCCCCCCCCAAAAAAAATTCTGCTTACCTTAAAATTTTGAGGTCTCAAAGAAGAAAATAGAAGCTATTTTCTTATGTTGGAGGCAAGGCTGTTAACCTTTTGCTCTCTAATTCACAATACTTTCCAATCTACTCAAACATCTAAACAGATCATTAGCTTTTCTAAAGAGAGGTTAATCTGTATTTCCAGAGAGCTACAATAAAAACCCAGCTAAATTTTGTTAGCACGGCCCTAGAAACCAGTTGACACAAAAGTCCTGAGAAATACAGCTCACAGGAGACCAGGTAGCATAAAGGGCTGAACTGCAAAGGGCAAGAGCGTGATCTACAGGAGATTCTCTAACCAACATCAATTCTGGTCTTATTGCATGACCATGGGAAAGCTGGTCCTGTAGGGTTCCCATCAAGAAACTTCTGGATGTATTAAGTAAGTGGTCCTGATTACTGCCACTGGAGTGACTGATCTAGTGTTGGGATTCAGGCACCAACTGTTTGATTATGGTCCCACTTAGTGCCACAGATCTGCTTCTAAGGCTCCTGCTGTTGTGCTGCCACATTCCTGGAGCTGGAGTCCACCGCGCGCTCTGAGGTTGACAGAGCAAGGAGTTAGTAAAGCCCTGACTTCAGCAGAGATTCTCTCTAAACTGAGGGATCTGCATTATTAATTTAAACACATGAAAACAAGCATGTACTTTTCTTTTTAAGAAGAGATCCCAGAATTAATTTGCGTGAATCCCAAAACCCATTCATATGGTAATTTTCTCTCTGGGCACAAATATCTTAAGAACAGCTTCAGCCAAATGAGCTCTAATATCAGTCACCAAACCATTAATGGAGGAGACAAACAACTCTGATGTTCAAGGTCTTCACCCTGCCTTACTTTTTCCTTTCTTGTCATCAGTTTCCAATGAAATTCTCTGATAAATGCCCCAACTTACGAGATGCATTTGTATATGAGTGAGCCACCAAAGTTAAAACCTTGAATATGGTTTGAGTACTTCCCCAGGAGGCCACTTTACCCCTTGTAAATCGGTATGTAGATCAATCATTGAAGAGTTGACCACCTTTACTAGCCAAAGCGTCTGGACCCCAGCTTCCCCCCAAATGAGGTACCTCATTCTTCTAATGATTTGATGATCTGAATTAAAGGGAATCTTAGCAGCTTCATTTAGTAGTTTGATTTTTAAATTTGAGAAAACTGAAGTTGAGAAACAAAAGTTCATTTGCCTGAGGCATATAATTAGCTAATGAGCTGTAAAGAGGCATTTAAATAAGCCAGATAAGTGCATGAATGAGTGAATGAATGAGATGCCAGGAAAGAAAAATAATAAGGCTAAGGAGAAAGTAGCATAGTAAAGAAATAGAACTGGAAAGTTAGAAGGCACCTGTCTGTCTGTCTGTCTGTCTGTCTGTATTACTCATCTATCTTTCTGTCTGTAGGTTATGATGAAAGACCTATTTTCCTCAGGAGCCACACAGTGTCCTCCAATTCCACTTTTTGTAGAGCTATAGAATTATTCTTTTTACTTTTCCTCAATTCTACTGAAACCTTTCCATGAAAACTGACCTGTAATTGGCCCTCCACATCTGCAGTTTCCATGTCTACAGTATTCACCCAGTTCTCAATCAAAAACACTAAAGAATAATCGAATCTGCTCTAAACATGTACGGACCTTTTTCTTATAGTTACTCCATAAACAATACAAAACAGCAACTGTTTACACTAAGCTAGGTTCATTGACATTTTCTTAGGTATCACAAGTCATCTAAAGATGATCTGCAGTATGTGCGAGGATCTTCCTGGGGTATATGCCAACACTGCACCATTTTATGGAAGGGGTTTGAGCATCTGAGGTTTTGGCATTGGCAAGATGTCCTGGAAACAGTCCTGTGAGGATATCAAGGGATGATGATAAATATATTAACTAAAGGTCTGCTGGATTTAGTAGGCCATAACACAAAGCAAGAGAGGCAGGGTGGCTTGTATGTTAGGAATGATATAGTACTATCATGGTGGTTTCTCTACCATCTGGTGATATGGTTTGATCTCTGGCAAATTGGTCTGATTTCTTTTGTTAGTTTTCCCATCTACAGAATATGGCTAACTTTGCAAGCCCTGTCTTTCTCATAGAAGTGCTGACAGAATCATCTTATACCTGAGAAGGCCCTTAGCACTATTTCTTAGGATTGATATGAGAATACCCAAAGGAGAAAATATGTTATAGAAATATAGATGATTGTGGCTGTCTATTCATGTTTAGATGTCTAATTTTAATAATCAGAAAAGAAAAAGTATGATCTTACTGGAGTGAAAAACATAACCCCTCTCTGCTCTGACTCCCAAACCAGTTAAGAGATATAGGGAGGAAAAAAAACCTGGTTAGTGCTGGTAAACTATATTGAAGAATATAGGTTTGACTTGAGGCCAATATAAGCAACCCTCCACCTGCCCTTCTTCTTACACAAACCAGCCTAAGACCTAAACCTTGGAGCAGTCACTCACCCATGAATTGTGTAAGGATGCAGGGCTGCCTCATACCCTCTGAGGGTAGAGAACTTTACTATCAAGACAAAACAAATAGGGCTATAAGAACACATGGCTGTTTGCACATTGACTCCAGTCAACAGAGGATTACTGGACACTTGACCCTCTCCATTATGCCAAGCAGATAGATGCCATTCCTGCTTTCTGGCAAGAAAGGAGCGAAGCCTCTCTTAGATTTTCTATTTCTTGAATATTTAGAATAAGGAATGAGGAAGAAGATGTTTTCCTCATTAGTCCCACCCTCCAGGAAAGATTTTTGTGTGATCCTGGAAAAAGAAAGAGATGGCTGTGACCTCTAGTATGACACCTTTAACACTGACCCCTGCCACTGGCTGGGGACAAGACACAGCGTAATGGTGCAGTGGGGGTGGCAGAAATGATCCTGGTGCTGCTTACATCCAGGCTGAGTCAGAGCCAAAGGAAAAAGACCAAGACATCAAATAGCAGATGCCTGAGGACTCCATCATTTCCTTTATGATTAGCTGGAATTTGGAGGTTGGAAAGTCTTTTTTTAACTTTTGATAAAGAGGGCAGATCTTCGCAATACTAAGGAGGAAGCAGCTGTACATTTTGGCAACAATTTAGAGGAAGAAAGTGAATACATGAAATATTGCTACAAGAATATAAAGGAGGAATCTAAATAGACAGCCAAGAAAAGAGTGAGGAGTGGAGAACAGAAAATTTAGAGGTCTCCATATGATGTGGTTTCTCAAAATGATGCATGAAAAATAACAGCCAGAGAGCAAGGAGAGAGGGATAGAAGCAAAAGGCTTGGAACAGTGAGCACCAAATTGAGGAAATCTTTCCTGAGAGACACTTAGAAAGTAATCAGAGAAACAGGCTAAAGACCCAGAAAGGGCAGTTTGTCTGGAGCTTAAAATGGAAAGAATCACAAGGAGATGCCACCTACTATATCAGACTCTTAATGGACCGAGAAATCTGCTGTGCTAATAGCTCTGAATCAATTGCTTTGCATGAGATTCAGACCAGTTCGCATGACTTTGTAGAACTTCAATTTCACATTTAAAACACAGCAAATAATAATTTCAAGGTGTGGATAGCATTAACACAAGCAGAATGACTCGCTGGACAGAAGCCAAGGAGCTCTTCCGCTCAAGTCTTTTCTCACAGGATTCCAAGGAAAGCTTGAAGAGGCCCTGCTTCAGGGGCCTTGACCTCCCTGCCCTTCACCCTGCAGAGGGGGCTGCCTCTGCCCACAGCTCGTTCCTGTTGGAGGCTGCATCCTCGCCTCACTGTACTGCTCCCTTATCTGCCATGCCCAACCCTAGCTCTGACATGGCCACAGAGAATTAATTGGCATAAATTTAAAAGTTTCTGTGCCTTTCAATAACTCTCTGTTCTTAAACTTGCTGCTGATCTCACTTGATAAAAGGTATGCCGTTCCTAGAAAATCAGATGGTGGATATTGCTGAGAGCAATCTTAAAAACTGCCATTGGAATCTGACACTAAATTTACATCAAATCCCAGCTGATAAAAGCAGCACCCATTAAAGACTGTTATTAACTCCAAACTATCAGTAAGAAATTATTTAATCAAGATTTAAATATCTGAAATTCTAAATCATTTGTCATGGGCCTTTCTTTGCTTGTCAGGCAGGCAGAAGGATGGAGAAGAGGACTGACCAAAATATTCAGGCTGTTGAAAGACGCAGAAAGAAACTAAACTTTAATCAGAATCTTCTAAATGTTACACATTTTTCCAGCTAATTTTGTGTATTTTATCTCTTGATGGCCTGGGTATCACGACCTTCATTCTAGAGGCACATAAACTTATCAAAGAGTTTAATTTCTCATTTAAATCCACACAATTGTTAAGTGGCAAATCCAAAATCCAAGCTTAAGGACCTCTAATTCTAAATTCACTTTCTCATGATCATCTTAATTACCATGAAAAAAAATACTGGACAAAGCCCAGCTTCTCTTGATTAAATCTCAATAGTTTAGCGATAGAAGAAAAGTCTTTCAACACAGTTAGTGCCACTCATGAAAATTTCACAGCTAATACTATAATCTGTGGGGAAGGCTAAAAGGTTTTCTTTTAAGGCAAGGATGCTTAGTCTTGCCACTTTTATTCAACACACTAGTGGTACTGGAATCACTAACATGAGCATTAAGACTGTAATAAATAAAAATGCATCCAATCAGAAAGGAAGATTTGAATGTACTGCTATTTTTCGGATGACATGATCCTATATGTAAAACTCACAAAGATTCCATTAAAAAGTGTTACAACTGGGCTGGCCAAATAGCTCAGCTTAGGTAGAGTGCAGTAGCAGCAGGGGTTTGATACCCAGTGTGCTGTGCCGGCCCCACCCCCGCATCGTGCTGAGATGGTGATTGAGACTGGGCATAGTGGTGCACACCTGTAATTCCAGTGGTTGGCAGGCTGAAAACGGAGGATTGCTATGAGTTCATCTACATAGTGAGACCCTATAGTCTTTGAGGACCCTGTACCAATTGCATAAAAAAACAGTATTGCAACTAAAAAGTGAATTTGTTTTTTTTTTTTTTTTTTTTTTTTTTTTTTTTTTTTTTTTTTTTTTTTTTCTTTTTTGGGGAACGGGGTTCAAACTCACAACCTTGCACTTGCCAGGCAGGCACTTGCGCCACGGAGCTATCTCCCCAGCCCCTAAAAAGTGAATTTGTGATGTCTATTCGTAACAGTATTAGTAGCGTTTTTATACACAAGTAAGCATAACTTAAAAAATGTAAATGATCCATTAACAATAGAATCAACAATTAAGAAATATAAAAATAATTTTTATCAAGGAGGTAAAAGCTCTTTATATTAAAAACCATAAGGTATGGCTGAAAGACACTGAGGAAGACACAATTAAATGGTAGGTTCCCCATACTAATTGATTGAAAGAATTAATGTTAAAAGGTTCATACCACCCAAGCCAAAATATAGATTCTCATAGAAACAATTTTAAAATTCATATGGGGTCCCAAATCACCAAAATAATTCTGAAAAGAAAGATAGGGTAATCATGTTTCCTGATTTAAAATTATATGATAAGGGCCAGTAAGATAGCTCAGTGGACTAAGCGCCTGCTATGCAAATGAAAAAACCTGGGCTGAATCTCCAGTACCACATGCTGCACTGGCCTTGACTCTGGACATGCTGAGCTGGCTACTGGGACCAGGTGTGGTGGTGCACATCTGTAATTCCAGCACTGGGGATGCTGAAAATAGGAGGATCACTATGAGTCCAAGCTGCATAGTGAAATCCTGTACCAAATACATAAAAATAAATAAACAAAATAAAATTAAATAATATTAGAAAGCTACAACTAATTAATACCATGGGACACTGTCATAAAAAACGGGCACATTTGTTTTACAGTGAAACAAAATAGAGAGTCCATGAGTAAATTAAAATGTGTACAGTCAACCAGTGTTTGACGAGGGCACCAAGAGGACATAGAGGGGAAAGATCAGCAACTTCAATAAATGGTTATGGTAAATTTGGATTTCCACATGAGAAAAAAAATGGGGCCCAATCTTATTACACTTATGAAAATCAATCAGTGGAAGAGGGTATAAGAGAGAATGGAGGTGGGTGCAATCAAAGTATGCTATACGCCCATGTGCCATGGTAAAACCAAATATGTTGTATAATTAATATGCACTATGAATACATCTAGAAAAAAGAGGGAAAATATCTAAATATGAGAAGTGAAATTTTGAAAAACTCCTGAAAGAGCACACAGGGGAAGCTCTTGAAGTTGACCTGGATAATGACTTTTTCAGTGTTACACCGAAAGCTCACTATGTCAAACTAAAAATCTTCTCCACAACAAAGAAGAAAATCAGCAAAATACTCTGCAGACTGGGAAATATATTTACAAATCATATATCTGATGAGACGTTAATAAGCAAAATTTATAAAGAACTCATACAGTGCAAAGTTTTTAAAAGTCTGATTTAAAAATAGGATGGGCAAAGGCTTGAAAAGACATGTCTTTAAAGAAGGCTGAAACAGTGGCAAGCAGGAATAGGACAAGGTTCTCAAGGTAATTAGCCATCAAGGAAATACAAAGGAGAAGTGCTGTGAGACACCACTTACTCCTATGAAGGATCACTTTGTGTGGTGAGAGCAGGGACAGAAGAGAAGTCTTGTGCACTGGTGGGGACATAATTGCTGCAGTCCTTACTTAAAGTAGAAAGATTTCTAAAGAAATTAAATATAGAATTATTATATGACATAGCAGTCCCATTTCTTAGACACATGTACCCAAGATAAAAAAAAAAGTCAGGGGCTGGCGAGATGGTTCAGTGGTCTAAAGCACCTGCTTAGGAGGGCTCAGGCGACTGCGGGGACTGCAGTTCGATCCCCGGCACCACATGCTGCGCCAGCGCCACCACCAGGGCAGGCTGAGCCAGCCACAAAATGAATAAATAAAGAAACAAACACAACAAGCAAACAGATAAATAAATAAATAAAAAAGTCATATTATGAAGACATTGGTTCATCTCAGTGGTATTTTTGTTTTTAATTTTAGTACAGGGTCTACAGAGTCTATAGGGTCACTACATAGGTCAGACTCCCAAGCCCTGGGGTTACAGGTGCATGCTCCCATGTCCAGTCTCAATCAGCATCTCAGCGTGCCCTGGGGGTGGGCTCAAACCCTGGCCGCTGATCTGCCTAAGCAGGTGCTTTAATGTTCTGAGCTTTTGGCTGTTAACAAAACCCAAAGCACAGAAACAAACTAAGGGTCCACGAATGGCTGATGGGCAAAGGCACTGTGGTCTACACCACAGAAGACTGCACAATCCTAAAAGGTACTGATATTTTGCTATTGGCAGTGATGTGCCTGAGCCTGAAGGAAGCCACACTAAGTGACATAAGCCAGACACAAGAAGAAAATCATCGTACAATCTCATATGTGGAATTTTTTTAAAAAATCAGTTACATAGGGATAGAGAACAGAGTTTACAAGGGTGGGGAGTGGGGAGATGTAGCGTTGCATACATAAAGTAGCAAACACATGAGATGAACAAGTTTAGAGACCAGATACTCAGCATGAGGGTGACAATTAGTAGCCTAAATTTTTGAGGAATTTGTGCTAATGAGTAGATTTTGAGTGTTCTTGTCACAAAACACATGCACATGTACACATACACAAAAATCAGCAACTCTGAAGGAGATGGACTATATTGAAATTTTCACTCTAGTAACATTTCTATTATCTCTATGTATTCCATTACATCATGTTGTATACCTTAAATATACACAATAAATTTATTTTTCGAATATATATATATATATATATATATATATATATATATATATACGGACTATATGCTACATATATATGGACTAAAGTATAATCATGAGAGACTTTTGTTTTTAAATTTTCCTGTTCTACTTGGCCTCTATTAGTTCACTGAAGGAAAAAAGTTTGGCGCTATTTATCTGTTTGTTTTTTGTAAAAGTCTTTATGTCTGTGTTTTATTTTCTGAGTGATGCCTTTGAAGGCAATACAGTGTATTAGCTCTTCTTACTCTCTTGTTATGAAATTTTGTTTTATTTTCACATAAAATAAAAAGTAATGGTAGTGGTCATAATAACACTTGTCCTTTATTGAACAATACGCTGCATAGGCACCCTACCAACTACATTACATGGAGGTTTGATTTTTGTTTTCATTTCTACCCTGTATGGTGGAATGCTGGCTCTGTTGATTCTTCCATTTGATAATAAAGACACTAAGGCTTAGAAAGATTTAATAACTTGAACATGGTCACAAAGCTAGCAAGCGGCCAAGTGGGGTTCCTATGTAGGAAGTTGGATTGCAGTCTTTATTATCAGTAAACAAAGATACACACAATATTTATTTATTTATAAACCACCACTTTGAGGGGAGGCAATTTGTAGCACAGGCTCATCTTCACAAAGTGGCTGATTTCTAACTGTGCAACGTTTCTGGCTCCTAGTTCACCGGGAAGTTTAACAAAGCTGTTGGTGTTGTGTACTGACCTGCCCTTCGTAACTCCAGATATACATAACTGGATGTACATGGAAATTTATTAATATCTTTAACAATTCAGTGCACCAGGAAGGCTGAAATGCTGAAATGTGAGCACGAATGCTTCAGTGCTGTGCGACCAGCACTGGGTACAATTCATGTAGCCATCACTAATGGTCATGAGCTCAAGCCTCATTTTTCACCCTCTGGCTAATGCTCGAAGAAGGCAGTGTACTCTTCCACAGGGCAGCAGCCCTGAGCATTGGCAGCTTGTTCTTCTATAGATCCGTCTGGGTACCTAGATTTGTAGCATTGCTTTCAACCAAAATTCTCATCACAGTGGTGGTGTTTTGATGCAGAGATGGTGCACATTTGAAATGAACTGGAATAAAAAAATGTAAAGATTCTCACTACTCCATATTTTAAATAAGAAGAGATAACCAAAAGATTGTGCTTCCATTTTTATTTTTCTGAAGTTAGTCCTTAGGAGTACTTAGCTAAGCAGAATTTCTCAGAAATGAAAATAGCAAAAATTCTCAGAAACGAAACATTATTCTGTTTCATGTTCTTGTGTTCCCATGTGATACAAAGGAGACCACCTAACAACTCTAAAATCCTAGAAATAACTGGACAACCTTGTCTATGCACTGGAAAGCTTACCATTTTGTCTGTTCATTCATGTAGTACAGCATAGTAAGCTAGAAATTCTGTTACACACTCAGAGATGAAAACCCCAAGTGTAGAATCTATGCTCAGTAATTCTAGAATGGTTTTTGCAGGACACCAGAGATGTCAAGTAGCATTTGAGACTTTTTGTTACCAGAGGTCCCTCACAAAGGTGATCCTGCTATTCTAGGATGCTCTTACAGGAGAAAGTTGCTGTTCTGATGTGCAATTTCAGCCCAGTTCGGCTGTCTTCAGGAAGGATCATTGTCCACAGTACAGCTGAAGAGAAAGATGGGGCTGAAATGTAGTCCCATTTCATTTTTCTGGACTATTTTCTGTGTCAGAGAAACTAGTCCTTAACACATTTTGCACCTGGAATATAATAGGAGACACTGGATCCACAATAATTGCAAGAGAAAGCATTACCCATCTCTCACAGTGGCAAATCTTCCCTCAAATATGGGCATGTAAATAGCTACAATAACGAGAGTCAACTTAGAGCCTCCAGGGACAGAATTCATAAACACTGTGCAAAAAGGTTTATAAATGTCATGTTATTATTTCTTAAAATGGGTTAGGCAGGTGTTTATCCATGCTTTTTTTATAGGCCAAAGTGATTTTGCATTCTCAAATCCTATTCTTACAGACTGGAAATGGTTCCAGGCTGTCTGCAAAGGAGAAAGCAAATGCGCAAGAGTGCACTGTATGTTAGGGCTGGAAGAGCACTGGGAGTTTAGCTCGCCCCACCATCTCACCATGCTAAGGATGGGGGTGTGGAAGTGACAGGCCTTGGGTCATGTCCTGGATGCATTAATAGATGAGCTCAACTTGATCCCTAAGTTGGCTTCTTTTACCCAAGATGATTTTTATAACACCCTCAGGGAAGTAATATTAATTCAAGGAAGTGAGAGACTACAGTGTTAATATAACAACTTGGAATGCTAATAGCAAGTCCATAATGCCACGATATTTTAAAAAAGCAAGCATAAAGGTTAGGACATATGGAATGCAGATTTGTTTTTAAGTAGAGAAATACAGTGAAGAAAAACAATGAATGGAGCAAGTAGGGTGAATGAACAATCATCTTAGGAATGTGAGAGACTAAGTAACTGAACCTTGGTGTCCACAGCTGTGTCTTTGCTTAAGTATGCATTTGAGCTGATCCTTTTACGGATGTGGGATGTGCTATGAATGCTGTTTGGCAGCCAGATTTGTCCTACTTCTTGCACTTTTCCAACCAGATGTATCTTTACCTACATTTTTTACGGCCAACTAGCATGCCATGCCATGCCTGCTCCATAATTACCTAATCCAGTTCCCTAATATGAGACTTCTACGTTGTTTTGATTTTCCACTGCTAGAAGTAACAGAAACTTGATGTGAGCTAAACAGACTGGCCCTCTTCCTGTTGCACTTTCTTAGAGCTCTGTCAGCATGGGCACTATTAACCTCTCTAAGGAGTTTCCTGAGAAAGCAATCATGCCTCTGTCCCAGGGCCACTGGTGTCTGAAGGCGAGGCTTTGCTCATGCTCATGTAGGACATGATCAACACACCTCCTTCTTTTAATCATCATTATTTACATATCATATTGTTATCATTAACTATTTCACAAATATCTTCATAGCTATATTTTTGTGCACATTCTTATTTCCTAGAAATCATTTTAGCATTCACATTACTACATTTATAAAAAGTGTGAATTTTCCACATTTATTACTAAATTACCTTTTTTAAAAGATTATGCCAAATTGGACATGCTGAGGCCAACCTATAGTCAAGCTTAGCACTTTGGAAGACTGAATCAGAAGGAGTTCAAATTGCATGTCACGTAGACAATGTGTTGGGACAGTCTCAAGATTAAAAAAAAATCAGGGGGTCTAGGGATACAGCTCAGTGGCACAGTACCTGCCTGGCAAAGATGAGACCCTGAGTTCAATTCTTAGTACCCCCCAAAAAAACATTGAAAATTAAAAAGAATAATAAAACAATGAATCATTTATAATAATATTAAAAGGGCTGGGTGTGTAGCTAGTGTGAAGACTGAGTTCAATCCCGAGGATCACAGACGCATATATTCTTATGCCAAGTTACTTGGCCATGAAAAGAAACAAGAGCATTCATCACCTTTCAGCCTGCACAGAGGAATCATGCTTCTTTTTTACAATGTTTGCTAAATTGAGTAGCTAAAAAGCTTTGTGATTATTGTTTTCATTTTATTTCTCTGTGTGTAATGAGTTTGTGTCTGTGTTTGGCCATAAATATTTATTTTCTTTTTTATTTGTCTTTGGCCCAATTGGATCTTTCTGAAATTGGTCATGAAAGTCCATTTAGCCGTTTCTATGCACCAAGAAAGCAGACACAGTGCGCTAAAATACTGAGACTGGCTCGAGGGCAGGGCTTGGGTGTGCTCCTTGGTGTGATTCCTACTACACGTGACTGGGTAGACGGAGTTGGGCTGGCCAACTCTGAATGAATGCGTAGGCGGTGACTGGGGACATCCAAACAGGCTCAGAGAGCAGTCCTGCAGTGATTGTTATGGCACAGTTCCCAGCTTCCCTTCATTTTATTTAGAGAAAGTCTCGCTGCTGGTGGAACTCAGGAGCCCCTTCCAACATCGCGAGGATTTTCTCGCTATACCACAAAGTGTGCAGGTCACTCAGATAGAGGATTAAGAGGGGGAGAATCCGAATGAGCAGGAATATGCTGGTCAAACAGACGGTCTAATCTTGTATGTCAAATGTGTATTGTGTGCCTACCAGGCAAAGGTACTGGGCTGTGGCAGAAGGAATTACATTAGGATTATAGAGGGATGAATAGCACCTGTAGGTGTCAATGTTCAAGGTGAGGAATCCTTGCAGGCTTTTCAGATGCCAGAAGCCAGGCAGGTAAGTGATGGTGGTCCAGCAGCTAGGCAAAGGGGCATGGCCTTGACTTAGTAGTGTGATCACCTTCAGCTCCAGCCTTATTGAGAATATGCTGAACTGCCAGAATTCAGAATGTTGTTGGAAATCTCCTGATTGGTTGTCAGTTCAGTTTTTAAGACACTGGTTAGGTGTCAAATCTGGTCCATGCAGGTAGTTTATGATCAGGAAGCTAAAAATTTGTAGTCATAGACAGAAGTAAAGCATGAACTTCATTTTGTAGGGCAAAATTAGGAAAGGTTAAAAGGACCACTCTAATATTGGATGAATCTTTTCATCTTTAAAAAGCTGTAACCCAAATAGAGTTGAGGACATAATAGCATTGTCAGGATCGAGGTTTTTAGGGAAATGAACGCAAAATCCAGTGTGAGGACTCAGACCTGGTGAATTCAGCAAGACATGCGAGAGCTACAGTTTAGGGAAAATAACCAGCCAAGGTCTCAGAACAATGGTGTCCTCCACAGCTTTGCAAATGTGGCTTTTACCTACTGCTACCCCAAAAACTACTGTGTACCATTCGTGTGCGACCCTCACAAGTAAGTGTAGCATGACTTCATGAAAACTAGAAGACTCTCAGGTCTTACACTGCAGTGTTTCCTGGCATAGTCGCATGCTACCTCCTTGCAAGGGTTGTCGATATTCTTTCTCCTTAAGCAGCAAGTCATGGATGATGCTGTTTTTTTGTTTTTTGGGTTTTTTTTTTCTTTTTGGAAGTGCTCCAGCCTAACACTTGCATGGTTACCATGGCAACTATCAGGTAGCATCGTCTTGTGCCTGAAGCTGAGACTGCCAGCAAGAAAGCCAATACAGTAGTATATTGTTTCTTCCCTGACTAACCTTTTAAACTATAGCCTACAGTGTTCCCATAATATATTCGATCAGAAACACCAGTGCTTTATTGAATCTAATGTGCCATGGCTCTCCTTTGACTGAGCAATCCATTCAGCAGCAGGCCTTTATTCTGGATTTTTCTCTTTGCAATGAAAAAAATGCCAGGACTACATTGATGCACGTTTTGTGACTTTTACAATTCTAAAGAAGAAAATGGATTTGTACACACAAACAGACTCTGTCTTTTTAATCTCATGCTCACTGAAGAATTACTCATCTTATTTTGACAGGCCCAGGTGGGCTGTTTGCCAAACATTGGATGTCTGAAATGGTGTATATAGCACAAGAAGAGAGCTGATGCATAGCTGGTAAACACTGGGAGAAAGCAAGGAGTAAAAGCCAGCAGGTTCAGGGAGCTGGCGGCTATCAGTGCCAAGCTCTCCAAATTGCTCCTCTACTGTGGCCTAATAGAAAACCCCTGTCTCTGGGGGCAGAGCAGGGAGAGAAAGGAAAGAGAGGCTGAAGGTATACAGAAGAGTACAGGGCAGGGGCAATTCAGCAAGAACCCATGGATGGGTCGGGGGTTCTTTGGGGTCAATAAAATGAGATGTTCAGTTGTTTTAGAAAGCTTCAGAGTAGACTAGAAACTACAAAAGAATGAGATTTTAATAAGAGTTGTACATGTACTTATGCTTGAACTTTGCCTGTTTGACAGGAAGTTGTGTAAAGACTGGAACTTTTGTGTGATGTGCTTATTTCAGTATGCTAGACTATCCAGGACATGACAAGATTACATGGATAGTGGCTAGGCATGCAATATAATTTCTTCAAATTTTTTCTTAATAATTTATTGTCATTTTAAACTATTAGCCAACTATAGTGTAGTTCATATGTAGTCTTAATGGATTTTACCTGGTAACTTCCTGTGCTTTGCTTTTTTAAAATTAGACTATAGGGTTGCAGATGTGGCTCAGTGGCCAAGTGTTTCCTTAACCTGAATGAGGCCCAGGATTCAATCCCTAGCACTCCAAACACCATCAATAAAACAATCAATCAATCAATGTAAGTAAAATCAAATCGCATCATAAACACATACTCTCCTCAGTGGTGCAAACATATCTTTTTGGTAATTCACTTATCTATTTATTAATACTTTAATGAATACCCACAAGCCTATTTCTTATGGAGCTAAGTATAACAAGAAGCACAAAGATGAAATAGGTCATTACCTTCAAAAAGCTTGTAATTTGGTATAATAACCTGATAGTGGCTCCCAAAGACAAGTTCATGCCCTAATCTCAGTCCCTGCATCCAATAAATGTGACGTTATTTAGAAAGAGAGTCATTGTATAGGTGATCAGATTAAGGGTACTACAGTGAGGATACTTTCCCAGGTTATCTAGATGGACCCCCAAAGGCCATCCCAAGTATCCTTGAGAGATGTATACATAGGAGATAATAGAAGACAGTGTGAAGACAAAGGCAGGGGTGGGAGTGATGCAGTCTAAGGTAATAAATGTCAGAATATTCCAGCAGATACCAGAGACTAGGAAAGAAAGGGAAAGCTTTTCCTCCAGAGACTCTAGAGATAATGCAATCTTGATGAAAGTTGGAGGATGTTATGATTCGTGTCTAGTTGTTCCTCCCCAAAGCCTCAGGCAGTCATTGGGGTGACTTCTACTAGACTTTGTGATTAATTCATGATCCAGTGCAAGAATTATGGGTGTGAGTACTACATCCACCCCAGGATGGATAATCTGCATACAATATAAGGAAGGGAAAGAAACTTGCTAGTTGTCACAGCTGCTTCTACTCCTGTTGCTCTTTGCTTTTTTCTACCACCTTGAACAGTTGTCATCTGCCATGTGCCACTCTGCGCTGAAGCCAACTGAATATGGACTGAAGCCTCTACTAACTGTGAGCTAAATTAGCCTTTCCTTCTTTAATTTTGGGTGTTGAGTATTGTATTTTGTCCCAGCAATAAGAGAGAAGTAACTGAGACAGAGTACTTGGCCAGAGCTTTCTGGCCTCCAAGTGTGAGATAATGCATTGGTGTTTCTAATCACCAAGACTGTGTTTTGCTACTGCATCCATTGCAGCCCATCAATCTCTCTAACAGCTAATATTCACTGATGCCTGCTCACTACTAAGCATTTTATATGTATTCATTCTTTTAATCTTCCAAATAATTGTACGGGGTAGATATCATAAACATCTCCACGTTGTGAATGAGGTATTTGAGGCTTATCATGTTAGAAAACTATCCCAAAGTGCTGTCCTGTCTCAAATTAGTAGTATGCAAGAGACTCACAAACTAAATATTCAAAATATTATGGTTCACTCTGTACTCCATCTCTTATGTAATTATAAATACACATATACATAAAAACACATAGGAGGAGAAAGTATAGATCATCTATGTAAGCTAGAATTAACATATTTTCTGTCTAAATTTTGTAATACAAAATAGTGGACAAAGTAATACACATTTCTCTATCCTTGGGTACCTCACTTTGCCTTATCTGTCTCATGATATGTCTGCCTGAAACAAAAAAGTATAAAACACTGTCAGGAAACATGGAGTGTACTAGTTTTATGGTGCATCAATGTTTGCATCAGAGTGATGGGGGAAAACAGGATTTTCATCCAAGCCCTTCTTCATCCAAAAGCATAGAGAGCTTCATCAAAGAAAGGACCTAGACTTGATGCTGTAACTGAAAGTCGGTAGAAGACGCCAAGAAAAGATATTTAGACTATGGCAGTAAGTGGAACGTTAGTGACCTTTGACCTTCCTGTGCTTGAAGTGGGAATATGGCAGATTGCAGGGATGTAAGGCAGAAGAAGCCAGTGTTGGAAGTAGAAGTAGGCAGTATAAGCTGCTCATGGAAAGTGTCTGGTAATGAGTTAACTAGGAGAGGGTTTGAATGCGCAGATGAGTGGATGGACAACAGTAGGTCAAGGGGAGTTCTTCCCTATAATGAGACATGGTAAAGCTGAGACCAATAAAATAGAAAGGAAACCAAGCAATTTTTAACAGTCCCAGAAAGTGCTCTTCCTAAATTCAAAGACAAATGATTAAGCTTGGTTTAGTAATTTTCACAACGAAAGGATTCTTTGAGGAGCAAAAGTTCTAATTTCAGAGAAACTATTGCTTTGTCAGTATCTGTTCTTTAGCTTTTGAGTGAGTCAGTACAGTGGCACCTCGGTTCGTGAACTTAATTAGTTCTACAATTCTGGGGAAAATGAGTTTTTTAAGATTATTTTCTTCACTAGATCTGAATTATTTATCTAAAGACAACAAATTTCACTTATTAGTTCCCAAATACCTGTAGTCTTAGATGGAAAAATATGGAGAGCTTGGTGGGGTTTTGAAAAAAATTTTTTTTAATTTGATACAGAGTCTTGCTACCTATTTTAGCCTCTCAGTGATCTTCCTGTTTCAGCCTCCCAAGAGCTGGGATTACAGATGTGTGACACCATGCCAAGTTTTGGGGCTAGCATGGCATGCCCAGTGTTCTGGAGCTGGCACAACATGTGGTACTGTGGATTGAACCCAGGTCCTTATGCTTGCCAGGCAGGCACTTAGATGCCAAGCTATCTCCCTAGCCCAAGTTTGGAGATTTTGAAGGACAAGTTTAGTTAAGAAATTTAAAGACGCTTGTTGAGTTTTGCAGTTTCAACTAGTCTTCTAGTTTCATTGAATCATAACAGTGGTCAGCTACAGGTGCAGCTGGAAACTGACAGCAGGGGTCAGTGATTGGAGTCCTTTTTTATACCTAGTCTTTATCACCATGGCATTATACATCTTTTGGTTATACTTCTGCTGGATATTTAAGACCAAGATAAAGTGAGACCCGTGTTAATCACAATTAACCTCTTTCCTTCTATTAAAGTCAGTTAAGTCTCCTCAAACATTCCATTTGGAACCACATATAGAACCTCTCAGCCCTTTTGTCAGTATCTGTCACCAGGATAGGTCATGGTCTTTCTTGACCATGTAGCTTCTTATGAAAGCATGGGAGACTTTTCTCTCTTTGGTGACTCTCTTTTTTGGTACACTGTACTTTTGTTGACTCCTATCCTTTACAGGTCCTGCACTATCCCAGTTCAGGAGGTTGGATGACTCACCAAAGTTATAGGATCTTATGAGAATGTTCCCTCATGTCTCAGGTCCTTTCTGAACTTGAACAGCCAGGACTGTCCATCCTCTTAGCCTAATTACCTTTCTAGTTTTGATCTCTAAATGTCATCTATTAAATGCCCAGAAGAGATTAGTTAAATCAGTATTATAGTGGGAGCAGTAAGCTTAATTTTATAATCTTATCTAGTTATCAAGTGCCTCAAAATATGAAGTCTGACTAGATAATTGTTATTTCCTCACTAATCATGGTCATCTTAGAAGTTTGATTTTTATCGAACAAATAAAGTTAGTGTACGGACTTAGATTGGATCTGGCAGCATCACGTGCTACACCAACCCTGCTCCTGGGTATGCTGAGCTGGCCACTAGGACCAGGTGTGCTAGTGCACACCTGTAATCCAATGCTTGGGAGGCTGAAAACAGAGACCTTGTACTGAATACATAAAAATAAATAAATAAATAAGTTTTTCAAAGGTCTGAGATCAAGAGAAACTCAGCATTTTAATGTGATAATCATGATATTACTAGAGCCATTAAGCTTTGTTATTATCTCTGAAACACATTAAGCTGTTCATCTTGGTACAGAATAACTTTTCAGTCAGTTATCTTTATCTAATTACAAACTATTAAGTGACATAAGTAAAGTTTTGCCTAATTTGTTTTCTAACCATTCTCAGATGCCAAAGTATCAGTTAAATAGAATGTACTCATTCATAGATTTAATTTAAAGGTTATTAATGTTTGCAGTTTAAATACCCCAACACTGCAGTCCAGAATGACATTTCCTGGACTGCAGTGTTGGGGTATCTATAACTGTTATAACACAATCACACAACAATCACACAAACACAACCCTGAAATGTGGCTGACAGGCTCATACTTGATGGGCATATACATCCCATCCAAGTAGCTAGAGCACAAGCGAGGAAATGTTCAATGTTTCAGCCTTAAAAGTTTACCACCACGAGCAACTTTAGCTGGGAGTTACCAAGATGATAAGATGTTTTTAGTTTGCTTCTTCGAAGATTTCTACTCAATAAACACAAATATACCATTTAACATGCCGTGGGAGTAAAGACAGTCAGCCACAAAGGAACTGAGTGAGTCACTCTCTTCCCTCCCTTCAACTGTACATGCCCCACCACCCTAATGATTACCCATGTTCCATAATCCTAACACAGGAAAGTTTGTGAGCCATTTCCCTTCTCTCCCTTCTACCAGGAACACCCCACCACCCTAATGACTGTCCATGTTTAAACTTAGGAGGTGTACAGATTGCTGACTCAGACAGAGACAGTGGGAGGCACCTTAGATCAGTGATGTCTGACCCTGTAAGTCTGAGTTACCAATCCCCCTTCTTTCTTCCCTTCACACTCAAGTCCTGTCTTCTTTTTGCCCTTGATTCTCTTTTTCCCTTTACCCTCTTTTCTTCCTCACCCTTCTCCCTATTCCTGCTACCATCCCATGATCTTCAATGAACGCAGCTACTTACTACACACTACCGGGTATGCACTTAGCAGTTCCTTCTTTGTTATACATATAAACCTGAACTAT